>CACVCL010034398.1:0-46647 GCA_902729485.2 Mus minutoides
CCCCTTCCCCAACCCCAGCAAGGTCTTTCAGTGTACCTGTGTGTATTGGAACTCACTATCTAGACAAGACTCAAACTCACAGATATCTGCCTGTCTCTGCTTTCTGAGTTCTGGAACTCAAGATACGTGCTACCACTTTTTTTCCCCTCCAAATTTTATGTGTATGGGTGTTTTGCCTGCTTGTGTGAACATGCACCACCTATGTACGGTGTCTGAGGAGACCAGCAGGAGGCATCAGATCTCCTGGACCTGATGTGCTATGATGTACTGGTGTGCCTCCTGGTGCTGGAAATCAAGCCAAAGTCCACAGGAAGCGCAGCCAGTGCTATGCAGCTGCAACCACAGCAGTTATAATCAGTTAGTCAGTCTTTGCAGACACAGTTTCTTTCCCAGAATTCTCACTCATATCCTGGACAACTGTCCCATGGACATTCTCCCCTGTGGGATGAACATTTAGACCTGGGCTGGTGAGTCTAACTTAAAACTGATTTCTCCTGAGACAAATTCTAAACAAGCTTATGCTGCAGACACCGTGGAGCAGGGGGCAGATAGGAAATGCTCTTTCTCACAGGCTGACCTGAGAAGGTGAGCCCTGATGGAGAGAGGGAGCCAGCCATGGGGTATTAGGAAGAAGGGACTTCTGGAGGAAAACATCTCCAATTCACAGCTCCTAAAATGGATCAGGCTTGGAATGTTCTGGGAAAGCCATCTCTCCAGCCCTTAGCTGGGCACTTAATAGAGTGATTCCTTGTGACCTTTTCCTGATAGCCTCACTATTATTTTGCCTTCCTCCTCTAAATGACTTCCTAAACCTGACCTGCACAAGGACACCAACAGACATGCTAATGTGGATGAAGGAGCACACATGAGACCTCAACCCTAGACAGAGCAGAGAAACAGCCTTACCCTGGGTAGAGCACAACTGGTTATCCAGTACCAAATGGTCAGCCTTGAAAACATACATACAAGGAATGTGTACAGACTGAGTGGGTTATATTTATGTATTTAGGAATATCTATTACATACATATATGTATGTAACAAAAATTACAGGAAAACACAGCCATGAGATTGAAAGAGAGCAAGGGGAGGGGGGGGAATTTGGCGAGAGGAAACAAAAAGGAGAAATGATGTAATTGTATTGTAATCTCAAAAAATGTGAAAAATAACCCAATGCTAGTATTTTGTGTTATTAATACTTCCTGAACAAAGGACTTCTCTAGTTAACAGAGAGTGGGGGTAGAGGGAGCAGACACCATGGAAAACCCCTTCATTCTCGTCATCTTCCTCAGAAAGAAGATCACATCCTTATGTTCTTAAGGAGCCCTGGGGCCTTATGCAAAAAAAAAAAATAAAAAAAAAACCCACAGGAATCTTAATTTGTTTAATAGAAATATAGAAAGTCAGGCGTGGTGGCACATGCCTTTAATCCTAGTAGAGGCAGGCTGTGGATTTCTGAGTTCAAGGCCAGCCTGGTCTACAAAGTGAGTTCCAGAACAGCCAGGGCTACACAGAGAAACCCTGTCTCGAAGAAAAAAAAAAAAAAAAAAAAAAGACGCCGGGCGTGGTGGCGCACGCCTTTAATCCCAGCACTCAGGAGGCAGAGGCAGGTGGATTTCTGAGTTTGAGGCCAACCTGGTCTACAAAGTGAGTTCCAGTACAGCCAGGGCTATACAGAGAAACCCTGTCTCGAAAAACCAAAAGAGAGAGAGAGAGAGAGAGAGAGAGAGAGAGAGAGAGAGAGAGAGAGAGAAATATAGAAAGCAGGGAAAAGAGGAAGGCACCGATCCACGTTGGTAAACCACCAGCGTAGATTGGTGTCTTCCTCTGTTTCTTTTGCTTTTAGTTTATTGATCTTTCCTGATGGGGTTCTATGGAACATCTGTTATTTCTAAATAGACCAGCTGACTTTTTTGTTGATAGATGATAATATTCTAGCTAAGGTGGGAGAACAAGGCCTTGGGTTCCATGTGTAATACTGGTGAAAGGGGGGTGGGGTGGGGGTGGGGGTTGAATTTCCTGATTTAGGCTGAAAGGATGACATTTGCCTGTGATGGAAGCCAGCCATGTCTCAAACAACAGAGAAACTTAAATAGGTCTATGCCTTGCTGCATAACTATTGGCCCAAGCAACCCCTATGCCCACCCCGCTTCTTCAGTTACCCTGTCATTCCCTCAGGAAGCACCCCTGCAGGTCCTACACTCCAACTACTAAGAGGGTGACATTTCTCCTCATCACCAGAACAGATGTGCATGAAAAATGTACAGATATGTCTAAGTGCACATTAATAGGTCTACATACATGAGCACTAGGGAAATTTCTGGAACAATCCTGTCAAGAGAATTGGCTCAGTGGTTAAGAGTTCTTGTTCTTGAGCTGGGCGTGGTGGCGCATGCCTTTAATCCCAGCACTTGGGAGGCAGAGGCAGGCAGATTTCTGAGTTCAGGGCCAGCATGGTCTACAAAGTGAGTTCCAGGACAGCCAGGGCTATACAGAGAAACCCTCTCTCGAAAAACAAACAAAAAAAAAGAGTTCTTGTTCTTTCAGAGAACCCAAGTTGGATGCCTAGAACTTACATGGCAGTTTATAATTGGCTGTATCTCCAGGGTCTACAGTGTACTCCACAGACTTCATACCCCCAGGAGGGAGGGGTCAAAAGCTCCGAATCTAGATGGACTCAGAAGAGTCAGTGGCAGAGGGGCTCCAGCCAAGTCTACCTTAGTAGTCACATCCAGTCTCCCAAAACTGCCTTGCTCCCTACATCTGTCTCTAGCATATACTGCAGGAGTATTCACAGAGAATGGAGCCCCCTGCTGACCTCCAGAGAGAACTTCAGAGATGTCAGTGGGAAACCCAAGGCCTCCTCCAAACCATGTCAGCTGCCACTGATGGAGGATACATCCTGGGGACAGGGTGGAGCAGACTACGGTTTAAAGTAACAACAAACTTGACAGGTCAAGCATGGTGACTTACACCTTTAATCTCAGCACTCAAAAGGAAGCAGGTCAATCTCTGTGGGTTCGAGGCCAGCCTGGTCTACACAGCAAGTTCTAGGTCAACCAAGGCTAGTAAAACCTTGTCTCAAAAACAAACAAACAAACAAACAAACAAACAAAAAACAAATACCCAATCAACCAAAACAGTAACAAATGCCAGGCATGGATTTGCAGGCCTTTAATCCAGCACTTAAAGAGGTAGAAGCAGGTGGACCTCTGAATCTGAGGCCAGCTTGGTCTACAGGGCAAGTTCCAGGACAGCCAGGGCCACACAGAAAAAGCATGTCTCGAAAAAAATGGAAAAACAACAACAAAAAGCACAGGAGTGACTGTGACTGAAACTGCCTTGTCACTAGCTTGTCTGGGTCAGTCCATGCAGAGGGTGAGTTTGCCTGTGGAGAGACACAGCCTAAAGAGTGGGCTTCCGGGCTGGAGAGATGGCTCAGCGGTTGAGAGCACTGACTGCTCTTCTGAAGGTCCTGAGTTCAAATCCCAGCAACCACACAGTGGCTCACAACCATCCGTAATGAGATCTGATGCCCTCTTCTGGGGTATCTGAAGACAGCTACGGTGTACTTACATATAATAAATAAATAAATCTTAAAAAAAAAAAAAAAAAGTGGGCTTCATCTCCGACTGTCCTGAAAATGTCCTGGAGTTCATTCATGTTTCTCTAGGAGCTTGCCTGGCCTCTTTACTGGTCCTGCTCTATGTTTAGAGATAGATATTCCCACACCCTTACCCTTGTCCATGACATACACAGGGCTGCAGCCCAGGATCCAGCCGGCAGCTGTGTAACAGGTTATGCACTTTTTAGGTCTGTGCAATAACACCCTATAATGTTGGCATAGCGATTGTAAAAAAGGAAAACGCAGCCGGGCGTGGTGGCGCACGCCTTTGATCCCAGCACTCGGGAGGCAGAGGCAGGCGGATTTCTGAGTTCGAGGCCAGCCTGGTCTACAGAGTGAGTTCCAGGACAGCCAGGGCTACACAGAGAAACCCTGTCTTGAAAAAAGAAAAAGAAAAAAAAAAAAAAAAAAAAAAAAAAAAAAAAAAAAAAAAGGAAAACGCAATCACCTAGTAACCTGTTGCTCAGACAGCGCCCCCCCCCCCACTCTCTCTCTTTTACTTTATGTGTGTGTGTGCTTTGTCTGTAACGTCTGTGTTGTACATGTATGTCTGCTGCTTGGGGAGGCCAGGTTACATGTGCCCAAAGCCAAAGTTACATATGGCTGTGGACCTGTATGTGAGCTCGGGAATTGAACTCAGACCCTCTCTACATCCAGGGCTCTAACCATTGCACCAACTCTCCAGCCCCTGACACTTCCTATTCTCACCTTTTTTTTGGTTTTTCGAGACAGGGTTTCTCTGTGTAGCCCTGGCTGTCCTGGAACTCACTTTGTAGACCAGGCTGGCCTCGAACTCAGAAATCTGCCTGCCTCTGCCTCCCGAGTGCTGGGATTAAAGGCCTGTGCCACCAAGCCTGGCTACACCTCCTATTCTCAAGCACCATGTGACTGTAGAAACTGGACAGGGTTGCAGGTGCAGTGTGCCTGTTGCCTCAGTATGCAGAAGGCCCTGGGTTTCCCAGCAGGGAAAGATTCAGGTTGGGGCTGAGAGAATCAAAACAGGAGATACTGGTTTTTAAAACTGAAAAGAAATTGCAGGGTGGTAGTGGTGCACACTTAAATCCCAGCACTCCAGAGCCAGGCAGATCTCTGTAAGTTCCAGGACAGCAAGGACTACATAGGAGACCCTGCTTCCAAAAATAAATAAATAAAGTAAAATAAAATTAAAATTAAAAATAAAATTAGGCTGGGCGTGGTGGCGCACACCTTTAATCCCAGCACTCAGGAGTCAGAGGCAGGCGGATTTCTGAGTTCGAGGCCAGCCTGGTGTACAAAGTGAGAAAAACCCTGTCTCGAAAAACTAACTAACTAACTAAATAAATAAATAAATAAATAAATAAAATAAAATTAGAGCCAGGCATGGTGGTGCACGCCTTTAATCCCAGCACTCAGGAGGCAGATTTCTGAGTTCGAGGCCAGCCTGGCCTACAAAGTGAGTTCCAGGACAGCCGGGGCTATACAGAGAAACTCTGTCTCGAAAAAAAAAAACCCGAGCTGGGCGTGGTGGCGCATGCCTTTAATCCCAGCACTCGGGAGGCAGAGGCAGGTGAATTTCTGAGTTCGAGGCCAGCCTGGTCTACAGAGTGAGTTCCAGGACAGCCAGGGCTACACAGAGAAACCCTGTCTCGAAAAACCAAAAAAAAAAAAACAAAAACAAAAAAACAAAAAACCCGAAAAATAAATAAATAAATAAATAAATAAATAAATAAATTTAAATTAGAAAGTAAAAAGGAGAGGGGCTGGGGTGTGTTTCAGTTGGTAAAGTGTTTTCCACAGCATTCATAAAGCCCTAGTACCTCAGTACCACATAAACTGAGTGTAATAACACATGCCTGTAAGCTCGGTATCTGAAGATGGACCTAGGAGCAAGGCAAGCTGGAGCCCAGTCTAGGAGACATAAACTTGTCTCAGAAAAGAAGAAAAAGAAGTTACTGCCTGAGAACACTTGACAGCAGCATCTGACCATGCCTTGTGTCTGGGATATAAAAACGTCTCTCCTATCTCAGTAAGAGGAAGTAACCTAATTTTTAAAATTACAGCTAACTTGAGACAGAGCCATGCTAAGTAGCACAGAATGGTCTCAAACTCATGCCGCACCCCAGTCCAGACTTGAACTCATGAGCCTCTCTTGCTTCAGTCTGAGTACAGGGATTATAAGTATATGTCACCAGTCCCAACTACAGTTTTTTAAAAATGGGCAAAAATATAAAGAAAAAAATAATTTACTGAATCTTCTGACTAATCTTTAGGGACAGGCAGAGTCACTGAGATCCTTTAACACTCACAGGCTGAGGGGTACCGGGCTTGCAGCTTCACCTCAGCGTTCCGCGTCTCATCTGCTTCCTCAGCACAATGGGCAAATTCAGTATAAAATAGAGTTGGGACTAATGTGCATAGGGATGCCTCAATGCCAGACATCCTCATCTTCCTTGCCAAACCACGGGTTGAGACTCTGAACAAGGAGTGTGGCCTGGGTGAGAAACTCAGGTAGTTGGCAAGCATGGAGCGGCAGAAATAAATGTGCTCAGAGCAGGACACTGGAGCCACTGCAAACTGCAGGGCAGAGGCCAGCAGAGGAGAGGGTGGGAACCGGAAAGCCAGAGCAAGACTGTTCGCATCAGAACAGGAAAACAGAAACTGCTCAAGGCATCCCCAGTAGCAACCCCAGGCTACTGGCTTCTACAGCCCCAGCACCTGCAGTAGGGCAGCTGGAGTCCTACCTTAGAGACAGACGGTCTAGGCCTGACAAGCTCCTGAAGAACAGAGACTTGGTAGGGAGAGGCCCGCAGGAGCTGGAATTAGCTGAGTGTAGGTAGACTGTATATAGGGCCCCAAAGTATTGGTGGTGGCCCGGGGCTGCTGAAACCCTGTTTAACACCATAACCTTGAGCCAAGGGCAGCCTGGCCTCCAGGGGGAGTTCAGAAATGACTTCACACTTCCCAGAGCATCAACACTTCCCATTTTGCACACACCTGCTTATAACCCAGACCTGAGACAGTCATCGGGTCTCGGGATCATGAGAATCTGGTTATTTCCAGATACTTAGCTTGGTTCTGACTTCATGTAGACAGCCGCAGCCTGCAACCTACTTTCAGTGGCAAAGCAAAAGGGCTCATCTAGTCAACAGATGGAGTCAGACACTGTCACACACCTAAAGATACTTGTACTTCAAAGGCAACGCCAGGGTGGAAAGTTTGAGGCCAGTTTGTTGTCTCAAAACAAGAGAAACAGCCTAAGAGAGAGCTCAGCAGTAAAGAGCACTTGCTTCTCTTGAGGACGACCCAGGTTCACGCCCCACTCACATCTGTAAGTCAAATCTCCAGGGCTCCAACACCCTCTCCTGGCCTCCAAGGGCTGGCATGGTACACATACACAGTACACATACATGCAAGCAAACATGAAAACAAGTAAAATCTTAAAAGACAAACAACCCCCTACACACACATATACACACACATACACAAACAAACTAAAACCAGCAGATGAATGTTGTGGAGCTAAGACCTCTTCATGTGGGAAGGAATGGAGGGTGTCAGACACTCTTGCAGAATAAAACTATTTTTTGTCTAGTTGGGTTTTTGTTGTTTGAGGGGTTAAGACAGACCTCATGGGGGCTGGAGAGATGGCTCAGTGATTAAGAGCACTGACTGCTCTTCCAAAGGTCCTGAGTTCAAATCCCAGCAGCCACATGATGGCTCACAACCATCCAAAATGAGATCTGATGCCCTCTTCTGGTGTGTCTGAAGACAGCTACAGTGTACTTAGATATAACAATAAATAAATCTTAAATAAAAAAAAAAAAAAAGCCGGATGTGGTGGCGCATGCCTTGAATCCCAGCACTTGGGAGGCAGAGGCAGGCAGATTTCTGAGTTCGAGGCCAGCCTGGTCTACAAAGTGAGCTCTAGGACAGCCAGGGCTATACAGAGAAACCCTGTCTCGAAAAACCAAACCAAAACAAAAACAAAAAGACAGACCTCACGTAGCCCAGGCTATCCTTAAACTTGCTGGTCCTCCCCCATGCTGGGATTACAAGCATGTGCCACACACCCGGCTGCTGTTTGATCTGGAGATTCAGGCTTTCCTCAAGTGCTGGAATCACCTGTGCCACACCACACCCTATTTGGTTTATTTTAGCACTCTACTCCTTGTCCCCATGAGTCCCCCAGATGCCCATGGCAGAACCCAACACCCTGGACCTCACCAGAGGGGCCAGACTCCCTGCCTCACCTGGTTCCTGTTACCTCCCTGGAAACAGACAGCAGTCAAGTTAGATGTACTGAATGTGATGTTGTCACCGACAGCTTTGACCTTAAGGCTTTCTTGTGAGTTTGTCCTCGATACAAGGATAATCCAGAGTAAGAACAGCTGTTGTTAGTTTTATGTAGTCATTTGGGAAGAGGGACTCTCCATTAAAAAGCCTCTGTAGATGTGCCTGTAGGCAAGTCTATAGGGCACTTGACTGATGACTGATGGAAAGGGCTCAGCTCATTGTAGGCTGAGTGTAGGCTATCCCACCCTGGGCTGGTGGTCCTGGGTGCCATCAGAAAGCAAGCCGAGCAGACCAGTAAACCATTCTTCCATGGCCTTTGCTTCCGTTTCTGCTGGCTGGCTCCCGCAGAAACGAACTAAACTCCTTTCCCACGATGCTTTTGGTCATGATGGTTTTCTAGCTTTTTGTTTTAGTTAAGACAGTGTTTCTCTGTATATTTTTGGCTATCCTGGAAATCACTCCATAGACCAGGCTGGACTTGAACTCAAGAGATCCTCCTGCCTCTGGTTGGGATCAAAGGTGTGTGCCTCCACTTTAACTCATATCTTACTTTAACTAAGACACCCTTCAGTGCCCTCTGAGAGACTCTGGGTTCATACACCTGTATTCCATTATCCAAACAGCCCTCAGAGAACTTCAGTTGATGAACTTGAACTTCTGATGCTCCTGCTGGGATCACAGACGTGAGCCACCTAACCATGGCACCCTCACTCTTTAGTCTCCTTGAGAGGGCTGCCCCTGTCAACAGGACAGGGAAAAGCTGGCTTGCTTCCTTCGTCTTCAGCGCTCCGTCTCTAAGGCTAACACTGTGGGGAAGGTAGTTTAGGTGCTAGTCACAGTCTGGGCTACAGACTCAGTGGGAGAAACAACCACCAAGCTAACGAGCCGGGAGGGAGTGGGAACCCAGGAAGCCCTGTGAGTCTCTATTGATTGGTCTTCCCCTGACAGCAGAAAAAAAAGGCTCCTAAGGTGAACTGCTTTCTTCCAGTCTTCTGCACCGTGATGTTCAGCCTCACTACACAGCCCACACCACAGCAGGGAAAAGAGGGGCACAGTGCCTGGGGCTGGTACATGGTGAAGTACGAAGTACAAATAAAAAAGGCAGCTGGGCATGGTGGCATACCTCATAACCTTAGCAGTCGAGGGGTTGAGACAGTTTAAGGTCAGATTGAGCAATTTATAGAAATCATCAAGAAATAGATGTTTAAGAAAAAGGCAGAATGACGGGCATGGTGGCGCACGCCTTTAATCCCAGCACTCGGGAGGCAGACGGATTTCTGAGTTCGAGGCCAGCCTGGTCTACAAAGTGAGTTCCAGGACAGCCAAGGCTATACAGAGAAACCCTGTCTCGGAAAAAAAAAAAAAAGAAAGAAAAAGAAAAAGAAAAAGGCAGGGAAATGGTTCGGCTGGAAGAGGCACTCGCTGTCCAGCCTGACCACCTGGGATCAATCCCCAGGATCCACAGGACAGGAGATAATGGACACCCACCCTGACCTCCATATGTAAAACATGACATGTAAGTGCACACTCAAATCAATGTCATCTTTTCTACATTTAAAGGTTAGGGATGTAGCTCAGTGGTGGAGTTGCTTGATGCAAGGCCTTAATAGAACTCTCTCAGACCCTCCCCCTACCACAAACACACACAAAGCAAAACTGAGAACTGGGCTGGGCTATTCCTCAGTGCTAGAGTGCCTGTCCAGCAGACACAAGGCCAAGTTCCACTGCACTCCCAAGACAAGTAGCTGCACATCACAAAGAGGACTCAGTGGGGGAAAACCCACTCAACTTTGGGCGAGTGGAAGGTAAGGCTGGATATAAGCTGTGGGGGGCGGAGGGGGAACGGAAATGAATGTAAGTAACGAAGAGTGAGGTATCTGGGCTGTTGTGGTGGAGCACGCCTTTGATCCCTGAACTCCGGAGGCAGAAGTCGGCAGACCTCGAAATCCAAGGCCAGCCTGGTCTACACTTGTAAACCAGGCCTGTCTGGGATACACAGAGACCTTATCTTTATAATAATTAAAAAAAAAAAAAAAGTAGTGACATGCTAAGCCACAGATAAACCCTAAAAATAATGTTAGGTGTAAGAAGCCAAATAGAAGAGATCACATTGTATGGTTTCCATTTATCTAAAACACCCAGAAACGGGATATCAGCAGGGGTCACCAGGGCTGGAGAATAAGGACTTGTCAGCCAAAGTGAAACTCATTCAATTAAAAACAATTTTTTTTTGTTGTTTTGTTTTTGAGACAGGGTTTCTCTGTATAGCCCTGCCTGTCCTAGAACTCAGAAATCCACCTGCCTCTTCCTCGCACGTGCTGGGATTAATGGTGTGTGCCACCACTGCCAGCCTAAAAACAATTTTTTAAAAAAATATATTTATTTATTATTATATCTAAGTACACTGTAGCTGTCCTCAGACACACCAGAAGAGGGCATCAGATCTCATTTTGGATGGTTGTGAACCACCATGTGGTTACTGGGATTTGAACTCAGGACCTTTAGGAAGAGCAGTCAGTGCTCTTAACCGCTGAGCCATCTCTCCAGCCCCCTAAAAACAATTTTTATGAGTGTATGAGTGCTTTGGATGCCTCGTGCCTGGAGCTAGAAAGCATCAGACTCCCCTGAATCAGCTATTGACAATTGTGAGCCTGATTGTAAGCCTCCATGTAAGTGCTCACAATCAAGCCTGGGCCCTTTTAACTGCTCAGGCATTTCTCCGTCCCTCTTATTAAAAAGTCACATTGAAGTTTTGTTGCTGGAGAGGGAGTGGAAAGGAAGGCAGTCTACCCAGCGCTTGCTAGGCAGAGGTGTCTCTCTAAACTCAAGACCAACCTGGTCTACATAGTCAATTCCGAGATAGCCAGGGTCTAAGAGAGACTCTCAAAACAACAACAACAACAACAACAAAAAACCCATCCACACAATTACTGGCTTTATGCTTAAAAGTCCATGGTTAGCCGGGCGTGGTGGCGCACGCCTTTAATCCCAGCACTCGGGAGGCAGAGGCAGGCAGATTTCTGAGTTCGAGGCCAGCCTGGTCTACAAAGTGAGTTCCAGGACAGCCAGGGCTAAACAGAGAAACCCTGTCTCGAAAAACAAAACAAAACAAACAAACAAAAAAAAAGTCCATGGTTAAGGCTGGGCATGGTGGCGCACGCCTTTAATCCCAGCACTTGGGAGGCAGAGGCAGGCAGATTTCTGAGTTAGAGGCCAGCCTGGTCTACAAAGCGAGTTCCAGGACAGCCAGGGCTATACAGAGAAACCCTGTCTCGAAAAACCAAAAAAAAAAAAAAAAAAAAAAAAAAAAAAAAAAAAAAAAAAAAAAAAAAAAAAAAAAAACCAAAAAAAGAGTAAGTCCATGGTTGTACCACCCAGAACATACCCAATTTGAACCTAAGCAGGGTTGGGTCAGGTTAGTGCTTGGATGGGAAGACAAGGAACCCTGTTGGCTCTAAAGTGGTTGTGGCTCTCCAGAGAGTAAGTGGGTGTATATCCACTTTCTACTCGTGCTTTATTAAATCATCACAACTTAAGCAGCTTGACACAAATTTATTATCTTACAATTCTAGAGGGTCCAAGTCCAAAGTGGGTTAACTGGGCTATCACTGTGGGGCTGTACCTGTCTGGAAAGAACCTGTCTTCTGCTTTTCCTGTCTCTCCAGGCCACCTGCACCCTGACACCTACACCTCTCTTCCAGCTTTCAGAGTCCTCTGCTCTCGTTAGGGGTCAGTTCCTTTCCAGCATAAGGACCCCATGATTACAATGGCCCCAACAATCAAAGGTAATCTCCCAGTCTCAAATTCTGCTCAGCGTCATGGTACATGACTTTAGTCACAACACTTGGGAGGCAGATCTCTTGTGAGTTTCAGGCCAGCCAGGGCTACATGGTGAGCTCCCCCCCACCCATCTCAAAAAATTAAAACAAACCTCAATGTCACTTCACCCTTTCCCTCTGCCACATAAGTCATAACGTGATATCCACACAGCTCAGGATGTGGGTATCTTCAGGGATCAATATTCTGCCCCCTCCTTGGTGTTATCAGGGAAGTGCACTCAGAAACCAATGAGGGAAGAATTAGCTTTAGATCAGCCAAGTCTGAGGAAACTGGAAGATACCTCAGTGTCTACCTCCCCAAACACTTGTCAACAATCTCTCAGGCCACATGACTGGATTTTACTCATCCCAGGACACCAGGTATCTCGGAAAGCCAGTTCCTCTTTAATCGGGAACACCTTACAAACACCTTGAGGATTTCTGCTGTCTTAGTGACACACTAAATCAGATGTCCTACTGCTAATGGGCTTCTTGAAGTCAAAGCAACTGTAATCTAGGCTGGCAGGAGCCAGTCTAATTGTTAGATTTGTTGGCGATCTCTGCATCAAATACCCGGCACCAAGCCTGAGCTGAGCCCCTACTTCCCATGTTCTTACTTAGCCTGTAGCTCCTGAGACGCCTCCTGTAGACAGCCGAGGTGAGCAGAGCAGCATGGTGGGGTGAGGACTTAGGCCCTGCCTGCATCCCACAGCCCTCCACCGCATCCCAGATTCCTGGAAGGGGCAGACCGGCCCCATGCCCGAGATGTGGGAGCCCAGGAAATGTGCACTACAATGCCCGAAAGGCCAAGCAAGAAAAAGCTTTATGCTGAAAAAGGACAGAGGACTTAGCTCCATGGGCCAGCTCTCTATTACTGTGACATCTCCCACTAGGCCACTGCACTTTGCCCCTCTCTGGGTCACATGGTGGTCCAAGCAACCTTGAAGTGCTACCAAGTTTATACTTCACCTAAGAGCTACAGAAGCTACAGCGGGGGGTGAGGGGTAGAAAAATCAGACTATGGAAAAAGGAGAATACATGTTTAAGAGAGTCTCTCAATAGGATTTCAAGGTCTTCCCAATGTCCCAGGACAGAGCATTTGAGGTCCAAAAAGCCAAATATCAGCAGAACAGGGACTTGCAAGGGAGACTGGAGAGTGATGGGGGGAATTTTACACAGCAAGTAGAAATTGTCTGAGTAGGAAAGTCACAGGACATCTCTGTCTCCACGAGTGGGAAACAAACTGAGGTGATCCAAGACACCAGAGAGAAGCACGTGAGGAAGTCTCTCGGGAGGAAACAGGGACCTACCAGGTGAAGCCAAAAGGAGCTATGGAGAAGCCCTGGCTCTTGGCCATCACACAGTCAAGGCTTTTATTGGGAAACAATGGCTTTAGAGTGGCCTCCAATATCCTCACTGCCTAGGGCAGCTGGGGCTTCCTCTGCCAAGTTCAAGAAAGAAGGGGCTGCTGTGCCGCTCCAGGCCCTTAGCAGGCTCACGTGTACAGCTCAAAATCAATGCGCTTCGAGTTGTAGAACTGGCCGCCCGGAGGGTCCAGCTTCCGACAATAAACACCGTCCGGGAAGTAACCTTCACTCACCCATGTCTGTAAGAACAGAGGACAAAACTCAGGCAAGCTGACAGAAGTTGGGCTGGACAGACACGGCGGGAGGTGGCTTACCTGCATCTGAGCACTGGTGAAGGGTCCATACAGCTCAGCGTCCCCCGTGTTCTCCCATTTATACTCCCACATCACGTCCATCAGACCATCTCCTGCTGACTCTGCCTCTAAAACAATGAACGATACTTGGGCCTCAAGCACTCAGTCTCCTGCCCACACTGCCCCTCCCGTGCCCTCCAAACTTACCCTCTCTGTGGGTAGGAGTTGGGGTTTCCAGTTCACCCTCTGCTACTTCCTCAGCAAACATGTCCAGGGAGGGTGGAGGTGTGGGTTCATGGGATCCCTGGGTCCGACACCCCAAACCCTTCAGTCGCATAGCCAACCGTTCCCTTGTTTCCTGGTACACACCAAGGTTGCCTCGAGCCACCATTTGGTCAGCTAACCCAGATAGCCGGTCTAGCCGCTGGGGGGAGTTAGGCCGTCCAGTCCCCTTGCTGTTGCTCCCTTTGCCTCCTCCTCGGGCCCCCAGCCGCCTAAGAGCCCCAGCCACTGTCTCTCTTGGCAACAACAACTCCAAAAGTCCCTCCAGGAGTGCTTGGGCGCTCATTGGAGTCTGACCCAGGCTGTCTTCCTCCTCGGAGTCTGAAACCTGGTGCTTATCGGGTGGCCGTTCCTTGATCCTCACCTTTAAGGGAAAGAGAATTAGAATTTCTTATAAACTTCCACCAGGGCCCAGGCCCGGCACCTGCACTCCCAGGCCTCAACCAGGGCAGTCCCTGGGCCACACCCAGTCAATGTTGTCCAGCCAGCTGTCTCGGATCTGCGCATCCTGGTTCAGGAAGTAGTTGCCATCAGCATCAAAGTGGCCTTCCTCCATCTCTTCCTGCAGGTTGAAGGGTGTGATCCTCACACCGCCCTCACTAGGGAGAGTAGCTGCTTCCTGACCTGCACCAAAGACATGGGGGAGGGGGGCACGCTAGACACACAAAAGGGAAGCAGGCACACCTCCATCCTGAAGGCTTGTTCCCCCAACTCAGTTAACGCTTTGGAAATAGCTCACCTTCTACATCCTCTGAGGCCAGGATATCGTATTTGCTGGATCCCTCATCATCATCATCCTCTTCATCACTGTCTAAGGAGTGCTTGCCTTTGAAGCGGCTCCCAGGACCACCTGCTGCAGCCACAGGGTCCACCAGCTGTGAGGAGGCCGAAGCAAATGAGAAATGCAGCCAACTGGGTAGTTCCCCAAATATTCCAGGATCTTTACACAAACTGGAATCCCTCCAAACCCAGTGCACCGGAAAAAACTAACACTTCCTTGGCTTCCCGGCTTTCCTCCCATCTGACTTCTCCCTCTTCTTCTTTTTTTATTTTTGGTTTTTCGAGACAGGGTTTCTCTGTGTAGCCCTGGCTGTCCTGGAACTCACTTGTAGACCAGGCTGGCCTCGAACTCAGAAATCCACCTGCCTCTGCCTCCCAAGTGCTGGGATTAAAGGCGTGCGCCACCACACCCAGCTCTCCCTCTTCTTTCCTCTCAGTCCTCCACGGAATTTAGGAACCTGGCCATCTCACCTTCTTTTTGGGAGCACTGATTTCATCTTCATCATCCTCATCTCCAACACCCTGAAAAGTCACTTTCCTCTTTGGCATGATTGGCTGTTGATTTCCTCCAGCTGGACCTCGGAAAAAGATACGTAGTGAGGAAATGTAAGGAGAGAGGACCGCGAGAACGTGCAGGGGCCACAAACATTTTTCCTGGTAAATGCGAGAGAGAACGGATCCCTAAAGCAGCTGAAAGAAGGCACGACCAGCAGGCACGACGTCCGGGCTTGGTTTGGCAATTCCGAGGCCTGAGGAGAGGGGATGAGAAGGATCTCTGCCCCCGCGTGGACCCTGTGGGTATCCCCAACCGGGGGTGGGGAGCCAGGTTTCCCAACGTCACCACTCCCCTACCAGCCCGGAGCTACCGAGCTCAACCACCTCTCCCACCCGAGTGCCCGCAGAGGCCGCTCGGACCCAAGAGCTGGAGCTGCCTTGATCCCCGAATTCCACGGAGCGACCTGCTCGGCCATGTCCTTGGCGTACAAACTAGAGGCGAAGCAAACCCGCAGGGATTCAAACAATCTTACCCGCCGGCGCTCACCTAGGAACCCAGGGTCAGGCGGGGAAGAAAAGGAAAGATGCTTTCGCCGGTATTACATCCGGGGCACCCGCCTTCATCACCCGGAAAAAAACTGCGGAGACCCGCATAGAACCCGGAAGTGGCTTCACGTCTATTCAAAAAGGGCGGATGTATACCTTTAGCCAAGGCCGACTCGCGGCAGGAAGTGACGCAAGACCTGCAAAGACTCGCGTGAACTCCGTCCTTGCCTCACGGGACTTGAGGATGGCGGGAAATATTTTATTATTCCCCTACAATGGAGGCTACAAGTGATGGTGAGGACGTGGCGTTCTGTCTGCTAAGAGGGTCCCAAGGCCTAGATGGAGAGGGCTTCCGTTAGCATGTATAGATAGGGTTCTGTACGCCTAATGGCCTTCAGTAGACACTCGGGTTTCCGAGCTTAACGCAGTCCCAACACTCGGGAAATTGAAACTGGATTGTCGCGAGATTGACGCCAGCCTGGGATACAACATGAGACCGTCTATTTTTAAAGTCTTGCTCTTCTCTCTGAGTCCTGTTTCTGATTATAGGCACTCGGGCACCTTCCAAACCAAGCCCTTTTAGAACCCAGTTAGTCATTTGCACCAAGTCTATTTCCTACTTAATTCTTAGTTTCTGTAGTGGGACAACCATCACAGGAGGTAGCACTGGCTTCCATCCGTGCCCTGTAACCAGGCAGAAGCCCATCAGTTAACACGAAGCCTACCTCATCCCTTAGCAAACTGCCAAGGAGTTGGAATTCAGCTCCTGCAAAGCTGGGACCAGGTGGGATCTTCCTGAATAGCGAGGTTTAGACCTGGAGCTCTGAGGAACGCCTCAAACCTCAACACCTCCACCCCCACCCTCGTTCTAGATAGCTCAGGTGATCCTACTAGTGCTGAAAGAGGGTGGCCAGATGGACCACGCTTTTCTCCTCCAGGGTTTTCTCCCATTCTGAATCGTGAAACTTCACTGAAAGTATGACCTTAGTTTCTTCTGTGGGTTCAGAACACAAGTCCTAAGACCAGGAGGGCATCTTGCTACAGACAGGACCCTGAAAAGACACCAGCTCTCAGCACTGCTGGTTCATCCGGAGGGAATTTTCTCTTCTACCTGGAGACCACACACCCTGATCCTTTTTCTGCTGAAAACTTCCAAGTGGAGCTCTGCTTTACGGCCACAGAAGCCCACGCCTTTATCATCCTGACCCAGAGTAGAGGGGGTGTGACAAAGAGCCAGCCACAGAAAACAAGAGCTGGCCAGTTTGGTTGTATGCACCTGCTGGGATGACCCACAGGCAGTTAGTCCACCCCAGAAGCCCAGTGCCAGGAACTGCACCAAGAACCCAGCCCAATCTAAAGATGGTGGGTTTGCACGCACTTTCAGGCCCCTCCTTCAGCTTCCAGGGGGCTGACACCATTGGTAAGGCGATCCCAGTCCTGCAAGCTGTGCAGAGGATCCCAGGAGGCCAGGCACAGCTGAGGAGGAAGGCGCTGGACCACTGTGTTTGCTGATGAGAGATGAAGCGAGCGTTTACTGTGACTCCTTTTGGGGGTTGAATACTATTCATAGTGGTTGCCTAAGATTATCAGAAAACACAGAAACTTACATTATGATTCATAGCAGTAGTATACTATTATTAAGTAATAATGAAAATAACTTTATGGTTGGAGTCACCACAACATAAAGAACTGTATTAAGGGGTCACAGCATTAGGAAGGTTGAGAACCAGTGGTCCAGATGTTCCTGCCAAGATCAGCAGACTGAACTTATGGAGAGTCAGACTTTGTGCCTGTCTCTCCCCCTCACCCCGACCCCCTTACTCTACAGCACTCTTCAAATAACAAGGCGGGAGACAGATATAACAGCAGGTTCATTTTCCGGTTCCTCAAAGCGCCACAAAACTGCCACTGGGGTGGGACCAAGACAGAAGAGAATGTAAACATTGGGTTCCACCCCCTGGACTCAAGGGAAGACCCTTATTCAGAGAGGGGCTTGACAGCTGGAAAGGAACAAAATCAAAGACAGATTTTCTGACTGCAGCAGAGAGGCCTGAGCATACAAAGCAAGTGAGTTAGGAAAGAGAGCAGGACACGGGTGGAAAGGAAATGGAGGACACTTCCTAGCATATCCTCTTAAATAAACTGGAGTGAAGAAGCGCTGTGGAAAGGGGAAAGGACAGCACCCACCCCAGGCCAACCTGACCTTCTGTACATAATTACAACACAAGGATATCCAGGAGAGAAAACAGCCTTGGCCCCCAGTAGGCAGTGGGGTGACAGGCAGGGCCCCAAGACAGGAAAAGGAACCTAGCTCCACCATCTAAGGGAAGCCACCGGAGTGTAAGACAGCACCCCAGAAGGATTTCATAGGTATGACAGAGACCCAAGCTGAGCCTAACTGGACAAAAGAGTCTCCAGACTTGGTCACTGTTACCCTAGGTAATGTAGCTGTCCCATGTACTGTGGCTGTCCTGGCCATGTAGGGATCAGCAGCTGGCAAGGAGTCAGGGGAATCAAGCCACTTTCCTTAGAAAAAGGAAGAGCCTGCCAAGGGAGCTGGAAGAGCACCCTGCCAGGGCTGCTCTTGGCTGAGGGGAAAGGAGGAGGGCCATGCCATCCAGACCCAACCAGAGGTCAAAAGTAAGCATCCTGACGGGCCTCAGCTGCTGACCTGTCCCCACCATCATGGGATGCCGGGGGCCCATCTGCCTTTCGACGCAAGGAAAGTTTCCGGCCTTGGCCTTTCTTCTCCAGCTTCTGCCGCTCCTTTTCCTGCTTCTGCTGTTCCTTCTCTTGCTCTTTTTCCCACTTCTGCCGCTCCTTCTCCTGCCTTTCCCGCTCCTTCTCTTGTCTCTGCCGCTCCTTCTCTCGATCTTTCTCCTGTTTCTGCCGCTCTTTCTCCTGCCGCCTGATCTCCTTGCTGGTGCCTAGTGGGGTGCTGTTACCAGTAGGTGAAGGAAGGGATGGATGCAGTCCCTCAGCAATGATGACAGCCCCAGGGACAGGCCCAGCACTAGCCCTGCGGACAGGAGGTGGTGGGGAAGGAGCTCCTCCAACTGCCCGGGAGCCTCTGCTCTTGAGACTAGGGAGACTGAGGAGGCTAGAGGAAGGGCCCAGGGGTGGCTGCTGCCGCCTGCGTTCCTCATGGATGGCTCGGGAGCCGTGTAGTCGCCGTGAGGGCCGATACTGCAGCTCTCCCCTAGTTTCTCGCCACTTCTTCAGTTGGGCTGCATTCTCCCTCTCTATCCATGCTTCTGTCACTGGGAGGTTGGTTACCTAGACAGAGACATGGGAGCCAGAGTGTAGACCTGTGTGGGAATGAGCTGAAGTAGGTCAGGGTGTGCTGAGGCCCATGGCCTACCTCATGCACCAGGAAGTCCTCCTGCATACACTGTTGTGGCAGGTTTCGAAGCTGCTCCATAGTTTCATACATGCCTTGACATGAGCGCAGCTTTTCCACGGAACCCAGTGTGTGTCGCAGTAAGACCAGAGCTACTCGGAAGATGATCTTAACGCCTACAGGGTCAGAGAAGAATGCAAAGAGATATCAGGTTGAGGATGTCCGCCTGTCTTATGAAGGCAGACAGCCTCTGCTGCTGTTTATGCATGCCAGCCTTACAGGTGAAGAGAGTTGTAAGATTTCTTGGAGGACAAGCAGACTCTAGGTTGGTGGCCGAACCAAGATAGGTCCTGTTTTTCCAAACTGCAGAATTTATTATGAAGCCTAGGCCCAACAATACTTGACTATGTGATACCAGTAAGTAACAGATCCTAGCCTCCCACCTCAGCCTGGCCAGCCACTGAAATACCTTCACAGAAAAACATGTCCCAGACACGCAGCACTGAAGCCCAGGGTAGGGTGCGGGCAAAGATGCACATGAACCACTCTGTCATGTAGAGCACAGGGTCAATGCGCTGCCGCCGAAGGTGACGATGTGCCAGCGGAGAAACCCGGCGCAGGAGTGCAAAAAAGATTTCTCCATCCAACTGAATGGCTTCCTAGAGGCAGTGGGAAGAGTTATAAGAAGTGGGTCTGGTTTGCTGTGGTCCTCTCAGGGTACAATCAAACCTAAGAGGCTGTCTTAACCTCAACAACGGTCGAGAGACAGAAGGACAAATGAGGCAGGGCAAGATCCTAAGGCAGCCCCAGTGCACCCAGCTTCCAGACACTCACCAGCCCTGCACTGTAGTAACCTGGGAGGTACTTGTCGCAGATCTGTACCAGGCACCAAAACGCTTGCTAAGAAGGGCAAGAACAAGAGGCAGGGATGGGGCCTGAGAAGCAGGGAGTACGCAGCTCTCCCCTCACCATGGTATGTCTAGATCTTCTCACCCCCACCCCAAACAGGTCCACTTATGCTGACCTCAGCAGGCATGTGCATTAGCAACACCGCAGCCACTGGGGCCTGGGCCTGACAGTAGCCCTCGTCAGGCCTGTAGATGGTATAGGCCTTCAGGATTCGGTACAGGTCCTGTTGCCTAAGGGGAGTACAGAAGATGGCAATCATCAAATCTGCCCCTAACCCTGGACCAGTACTCTTACATCAAGTTCCAAGCTAACCTCAAGAGCTTTACTACCAGAAAGCCATCTACCTTCCTAGCCCTGGCTACTAGAGGCTCAACATTTGAAGCAGTCTATGTCCTGGCCTTTCACCCTTAGCTGCATATACCATAGACTTCCTATATATTTCCTTTTTCACCTGCAACCAGCCACAAAGCAATCATGGTCATTTCTTCAGGAACCACTCCATGGCACTGGCCCTCCTCTGGAACTAAGATTTTTTGTCTTCCAGAGCAGGCAATTTTGAACTATTACCGTTTCACTGGATGTCAGCATGTCCACTAGTCCTGGTTCTTGGTGAAGGCTAGGAAGCCAGCTATACTCTACGTCTTTCTCTATCTCTACATCGAGCCAGATCTGTGCCCCAGCCCTGCTCTTTTTCCTTGCTGAGTTCCATCGTATCTGATATTCCCATCTATTCAAAAACAGCTTTCTGCCCAGAGGGTAGCCGCCAAGTCTGAGGCATACTATATCCTGAACTCAACTCGATCCTCTAATCACTTTTCCCCACTTATAGCTACTTCTACCTCTGACCTCTATCTCTTAGCCTCCCGAACTCCCTGCCTGCAGTCACACTGCCAACACTGCTTATATTAGCACCACCTCAAATCCAGTCACTCAGATGTGATCACTTATATCTCCAACTACTTCACTGTTACTTAAAAATTCCTGAGATGGGGTTTCATGCAGCACTTGCTGAATTCCAACTTCCAACTGCCCAAAGTGACCCTGAATCTGATCCTCCTGCCTCCACCTCTCCAGTAACAGAATTAAAGGCATGCACTATCACATTTAGCTTTCTGTGGTGCTGGAAACTCTACTGAATGAGCTACGTCACCACCTCTGATTGCTGGAAACTCTACTGAATGAGCTACGTCACCACCTCTGATTGCTGGAAACTCTACTGAATGAGCTACATCACCACCTCTGATTGCTGGAAACTCTACTGAATGAGCTACGTCACCACCTCTGATTGCTTACTTTGCAAAAGTCCTAAAAAGGTAACACATCTGATGATGCTGATTATATCATCTAATATAAGGGTCCACCTGCTTCTGCCTCCCCAGTGCTGGGACTGAAAGATGTGTGCTATCACACCAGGTCACATCTTCCTTTCATACCTGCTGCTTAGCACGTGCTGCTTTCATATGCGCTGCTTAGCGAAATCATGTCCAATGAGTGAACCTAATCCCTTCATAAGCATACTTTAATTTCCAATGTATTGCCAATTTAAACTTCTTTCCTGAGTCAGGCAATGGTAGCACATATCTTTAATCCCAGCAGAGGCAGGTGGATCTCCAAGTTCAAGGTCAGCCTGGTCTACAGAGTAAGTTTCAGAATAGCCAAAGCTACAGAGAGAAACCTTATCTCAAACAAATAAAAAAAATCCTTCTTTCTTGAAATCCAGACTTATAATGTACTGTGTTCCCAACCTGCCTACATCCCCTAGATTTCCATTCACAACCCCCACCTAGTTTGAGACAGAGTTATACTCTAGCCAAATTGTTCTACAACTCAAGATGTATGTCAGGCTGGCCTTAAACTTATGACACTCCTCCTGCCACAGCTTCCTAAGGGCTGGTCTGATCCACTACCAAAGTCCACCTAAGTACCTGAGACTGTAGGCATGAGCGACCATGTCTGACTCTAAAACTTTTGACATATCCAAAACCTACATTTCCTCCAGTTATCTGGTCTTTTTTAGTAACTAGCTAGTCTCTTTTACTTCGTGCTCTTGAATCCTGTCCCTACACACTCTCCATTATCCTTTACTGTCTAAACCCTCACCAGTGCTGACCATTACTTCACATATTTCACCAATTTTCCTCCATCAAGGATTGTCCATCCCTCAGGAAGACAACTTTTGGGTTTTGGTACATTGCTGTCATCTGTGACTAGAATAGTACCTAGGAGAAATAGGTACTCAATAGCTATTTGTTGAAAGATGAACATGCCGGGCAGGGTGGTGCACACCTTTAATCCCAGCACTCGGGAGGCAGAGGCAGGCGGATTTCTGAGTTCGAGGCCAGCCTGGTCTACAGAGTGAGTTCCAGGACAGCCTGAGCTATACAGAGAAACCCTGTCTCGAAAAACCAAAAATAACAACAACAACAAAAAAAGAACATATTGATATTGATAAATGTTTATTTAAGCTACACATAGTACTTATCTATAATTCTAACACTTAGGCTACACTAAGTTCAAGATACTCTGGGCTATCTAGCAAGTTCAAGTTCACTCATTAAAATAATAAATAAACTAGCTGCCTCTGGCTATGGTGGCATAGCCTTTAATCCTAGCATTTGGGAGGCAGAGATAGATCTGAATTTGAAGCCAGTGTGATCTACCTAGTCAGGCCCTATTTCAAAGAAAAATATATATATACTGTTTTCTTACATTACATAAAGAAAATATATATTTCACCAAAAATGTTCATTCAGGGCTGAGAACTAGCTGAGTGGTAGAACACTTGTCTAGCATGTTAGAGGCCCCAGGTATAAGCTCCAATACAACAACAGAGGTCCATACAACTACCTAAGGTCACCTTACATACCAGAAGGAGTGGACATACTTCATCTGAAGGAAGCCTAACCTACAGAATACAAACCCAAGTGCCTTGGTCCTTGGTGATCTAGCCTGAACGTCTTTCCAGAGTCAGCTCTATAAAAACCCTCTGTCCAGACACTGCTTATACAGCCTCCCAGGAAGGAAAACCCTACCTTGCCTCAGCCCCAACTAGCTTATAAAACCCAGCACAAATACCTAGTATTTGAAGGCCCAAATAAGAACCTCCCTCACCAGACACTTCTCTCAACAGTGCTTGACACTCAACTGATTAACTGATTAACGATCACTCTTCTAAGAGCTCTAGAGGGCATGCATTGCTTGCACCAAGCCTTATATCTACCTGGAACCTTTAACAGATGTCTGCCAACTTACCCATGCCCGCCTCGAGCAGCAAACATCTCATGGAAAGGGAACTGGCGATGCAGGTCCTTCTCAATCACATCCAGCCACTTGGGGTCCCCAGCAGCCCGCTCCAGCTCCTGCAGTGGGACAGCAGGGTTATCTAAGGATCTGGAAGAACTGACTTCTCCTGCAGAGACAGTGCCACATATCGCCTACCCTCGAGTTGCACAAACCTCAAACTTGCCCGGGTTCTGCTCCAGGAGTTCCTTGCTATTAGACAGGTACTGCCAGGCCTTGGCTCTCAGAGAGGAGGGGATTCCTTTCCGGCAGCGCAGCTTTACCTAAGGCAGAGTAACATTTAGGGTGACAGCTTCAGGCCTGGAACATTCTCTAAGCTTTCCCCACCAGCCATCAGGCTCCCAGAGACATTCCTCCCACATGCCAGAAGTGACAACGTTGGACCTGGCCTGGCTACAGTTTAAAGTTCCTCTTCCCAATGCCCAAGTACCACTGATCCTCAATGTGCTAGGATGGCAGATGTTAGCAGTTTCCACTCCCCACCCCTGTGCATTGCCCAGCCCACTGTACAGCCCTCAAACCTTCTGGAAACGCCGTGACAGCCACTTATCCCAGTTACTGAACATCTCCAGCCACTTGAGCTCCCGCTGGCGAGCCACATCCACCGGAATAGAACTCTCTCTGCAGAATGGAGTATGCATGGACGAGGTCAGCGGGGTAGTGCAGAGCCCCAGGCTGCTGGGGAAATGCAGCCAGCCAGTTCCCTCAGGCTCAACTGAGACACTAAACATTGTGTGAGGTCAAAATGTCTGAACCCCTGACCATCCAAAGCCTAGTCCACCACATTTTAAAGGCTTCCTTCACTACTGAATTTCTACACAGATAATTTAAATCCCACTTCTGGCACATCCAATTTTGGTCATAATGAAAAGACACATTGTGGCTAAGGATGTACTTCAGTGGTACTGTGCTTTTCTCTTGCATGTAAAGGGCTCCGAATTTAGTCCCAGCACTGCAAAAAAATAATTAATTAATTAACTATAAGCCACGTTTTGTATTAAATCTGGATCTAAGTCCTAGTTTTACCATTTATTATATGACCTTGAACAAGTCACTTAATTTTTCTAAGCCTCAATTTCCTCATCTGTAAGGTCGATAGAATAACAATATAGACCTGAAAGAATCTGTAACAGCCTGTAGCAGGAGCGCATATGGCTGACCTTACATGTGTCACTTATCCTATGAGACATGAGACTTCTTGGACCATCTGTGACTTTCTCTCCTCCTCCTCTTTGCAACCTCCCCAGATTCCCAAGCAAATGAGTTTTCTGCCCAATGAGTTTTCGGCTCCATGCTCAAGGTGCTCCATCTGTCTGGAAATGGTTGGTGACTTACAGGAGCCAGTTACAGGAAAATGAAATGGAAGAAAGATTGGATTTAAAAATCCCAGACTAAGCCGGGCATGGTGGCGCACACCTTTAATCCCAGCACTTGGGAGACAGAGGCAGGCGGATTTCTGAGTTCGAGGCCAGCCTGGTCTACAGAGTGAGTTCCAGGACAGCCAGGGCTACACAGAGAAACCCTGTCTCGAGAAAAAAAAAAAAAAAAAAAAAANTATCAGAAGTGCACCAAAAGAAATGAAGAGAAACAGAGGCAAAGAAGGGGCAGAGCATTCCTGGCAGGTGGACAGGCCTGAATAACCTCTACTAATGCACAGTCTCAGACTGGTGCTTCGACCAAAACGACAAGCACAGCTGGGCTGTGTGGAGCCAATGTGTGGGCAAAAGAGCTCTGACCTGACCCTGCACAAGAAAGAAGTGCCTCAGAGGTAATTCCTCTGCTATGGAAGATAGATTCGTTTTCTTTTTTTTTTTTTTTTGGTTTTTTCGAGACAGGGTTTCTCTGTGTAGCCCTGGCTGTCCTGGAACTCACTCTGTAGACCAGGCTGGCCTCGAACTCAGAAATCTGCCTGCCTCTGCCTCCCGAGTGCTGGGATTAAAGGCGTGCGCCACCACGCCCGGCTAGATTTGTTTTCAAAATTTTGTTTTGTTTTGTTTTTCGAGACAGGGTTTCTCTATATAGCCCTGGCTGTCCTAGAACTGACTTTGTAGACCAGGCTGGCCTCGAACTCAGAAATCCACCTGCCTCTGCCTCCCAAGTGCATGTGCCACCACGCCTGGCTGGAAGACAGATTCTTTTTTTTTTTTTTTGAGACAGGGTTTCTCTGTAGCCCTGGCTGTCCTGGAACTCACTCTGTAGACCAGGCTGGCCTCCTCCAACTCAGAAATTAGCCTGCCTCTGCCTCCCAAGTGCTGGGTTTAAAGGCGTGCACCACCACACCCGGCTTGGAAGACAGATTCTTAAGTGTTAAAGTTATAAAGCAGAAAAACAGCACCCAGCAGAGTGCCTGACACAGGAGTGGTATTCTAAAACCAAATTGTAACCAAGTTCCTCTGGACAGACTACTATGGAGGAATGTCCCCTAGTCACACAAGTAAATGTTATATGAGGGAAGCAACTCTAGTTTTGTTTCTTATGAGGTAAAAGACGTGGAGAAAGGACCAGGGTCAAACTTAAGTTAGAGTCCAGATTGAATGTTGGTGCCCAATCAAGTTTTTTGTTTTGGTTTGGTTTTTTGAGACAGGGTTTCTCTGTGTAGCCCTGACTGTCCTGGAACTCGCTCGCTCTGTAGACCAGGCTGGCCTCAAACTCAGAAATGCGCCTGCCTCTGCCTCCCAAGTGCTGGGATTAAAGGTGTGCACCACCACTGCCGGCCCCAATCAAGTTTTGAGTTTTGTTAGCTTTCAAGCCCTGCCTGTATTCCTCTCCCACCCCATCTCCCTGACTCAGATCCTCCTCAGGAGGATTCTCACACCCAGGTGCTCACACAACCCTCTCATCTCTAATCTAAACCCAGCCAATTACACTGAGACTGTTTGGGCAGTGCCTTCAGTTAGTGTACTTGAGTTAGTGCTCAGCTCAGAGCCTGGTTGCAGTGTCCTCAGGCGGTGCTCCAGGCTGAGCTAACCAGGTTACAGACCAGCAAGCAGGTTAAGGGAGCACAGGAGCAATGGCCAGGATCCAGAGAGAGAAGGAAGAAGTCAGGCCAATCACACTCACCCCCACCTTAGGAGTGACTCAGGCCCCTCCCTGGAAGGAACTAGGAAAGCTCGACTAGGGCAGGGGAGATGAGGAAATGGGGAAGAGGCCACCCCCACCCTTTCCCTTCAATGAAAATACAAAACTGCCCTCTCACAAAAGCCCTGCCTTCAGGGTCTCTCCTCCATCAAACAGACTTCCTGACCCCATCATTCTGCCTACTGCCCACCGATACACCCCTACTGCTATTCTGAAGGGGCCTGCATCCCTCTTGCCCTCAGAGACCTAAGATTTCTACCACAAGCCTGGCCCAACCAACTTTCCAGAATGTCTGGCCTTTTTAGTTAAGAGTTTCATACCAAGCAGCTGGCATCTTAGCTGCTTAGTAGGTATCAGCTCATTCAACCCCTCTCTTCATAGAGGAAACTGAGGCACAGAAACAGGGACACCTCTAGCTCAAGGACACGGGCCTAGGCAAGGTCTAGGCTTAAATCGAGACGACTGCCTTGATCCCTGATCCTCAGCTCTGAAGTCATAGAAACCCCAGGATGCTCTGGGCACTGCAGCTCCTGCGAATGACTCCCTGGGTCAGGGCTGGCCAGGTGCATCCCCTCCCCTCCACCTCCGCGTCCCCAGGCAAGCCCCCACAGGGTGCCCACTGTGTACTCACAGGCTGCCTGAGTACTGGCTGCCCCCAAGGAAACCATACTTGTCCGTCTTGCGCAGGGCCATCCCATTTATCTCCGAGTCTGAACCCATGGAGCTCACATCATCGGGCAAGGACTCCAAGGTTCCTGACATGAGGCTCACGGAGTCCAAGTAGCTCAGGGTGTCTGGGGCCTGGCCCCGAGGCCCCGAGATGCCAGGTCCTAGACTGGACGTGGAGCCCAGGTCTTGAAAGTTTTCAACAGGCTCCGGAGCTGGGGTCACTGTCACCACAGCCACCGGAGTCGGAGCCGGAGCCTCGCACGTCCCGGGATGGCCTGTGACAGGCCCTGAGGGGTCCTCAGGCACTGGTCCTGCTGATGCTGATGTCGCAGCTCCATGTCCACCTGCCACCTGTCCTGCTCCACCCCGTGCAGTCACTCCTGAAGCCACTGTGGTCCCCGGCTTGGGGGCAAGAGGGGGTTTAGCAGTCAGGGCTCCAGGCGCCGTTCTGGAAGGTGTCCGAGTGGGGGTCCCCGGTCCTGGGACAGAAGAGGCTCGAACCTCTTCTGTCTTTGGAGTGTCTGTCCCTAAAGCCAAGGCCACCGACGTCTCGGCTCCTGTCTCTGCCGCTGGTGCGGGGAACTCTTGCGTCTTCGCGGCTTCGGGTGAGGCCTCCAGGGTCAGTTCCACCACCGTGCTGCCCGTAGCTGTCGTGGGTGTCGAGACCGAGGTCTGTGATGATCCTGGGACCCAGGCGGGCAGAGCCTCCCCGGGGGGAACCAGGTCGACGGGGGCCGAAGTGGCTGTAGTCACCGGCGGTCCCTGTGCCACCACTAAGAGCGGTCCGGCCCGGGAACCCCGGGGCGGGGGCGAAGGGGCAGCGGGGGCGCCGTGGCGGCGCGGCGGGGCCACAAGGGGCGCAGGGCCCGTCTCCATAGCTGCGGGCGGCCCCTCACATCCCCCCGCCGGGGAGGCCGCAGAAGGCGCCGCCCCTCAGGCCGCCCGGAGCAGCCCGCCTGGGCTGCAGAGAGGGCGAAGGGCGCGGCTCGGCGCGCGCCGGGGGCGGGGCGGGACCGGGCGGCAGGCGGCTGGCGGCGCGCGCAAGCGGAGCAAGGGTCGACCGCGCTCGCGCCGGGGTCTCCCGGCCTCTCACCCTACTCGCGCGCTCGCGCCGCCCCCTCCCAGCGAGGGGCCGGCTGCCGACGTCGCGCCTGCGCAGACGCTGAGGAGCCGCCACTGTCCCGGCGAACTACGCCTGCGCGAGGAAAGGCCCTCCCGCGTCCCTCTTTTTTTTTTTTTTTTTTTTTTTTTAATCTCCCGCCCCCTCCATAAGACCAGGACCGGTAATAGGAGAGAGAAAACTGAGTTCCTGCCAGTCGATGGAAGGGTGGGTGAGGTTAGAGGCGGGAAGAGGGTGGGTACTCTAGAAAGAGGAAATGAAGAAGGCGGAGGCAGGACGAAGAAAACAAGCAATAGAAAAGAGAGATCCTGAGCCTCCAGGCCAATAAACACAACTGGAGAGTGAGTGATCGCAGAAGGGCGGGGAATGAGGCTGGTGCTGGACAGTAAGAGGCAGGGACTAGGAACTTGTTAGCCAATGGAAATGGTGAAAAGGGAACCAATTAAAAAGAGGGCAAGGCAGTCAAATTGACTGACGGTCACGTCTATTCCTGTGATGACAGCATCAGCAGTCAATAGAAAGAGCTGAAAAATTCTTAGACTTCCTGAGATGATCAGGAAGGAATGACAACCAGGGAGAGGCGGGCTTAATTTGTGATTAACTTGTTAGCCAATGACTGTCCTTCTCCACTTTGCATAAGAGTAGAAAGATAGCTTCGAGGGGCAGGGATGCTGCCAGCAGGCGGTGCCAGAGCAAGAATAGTCAGTGACAACCAGAGACAAGCGCGAGAGGAGGTGACAACTGGGGACATCACTGAGAAGAGCCTGGAGCATCGGTGCTGCTCCTAGCCAATAAGAGTGCCCTGCTGGCCTTCTTGGGTTTCCAAAAGAGCCCCCGTTCATTCAGGTCCTGAGCTGCACCACAAACCCAGTGCCCTCATCAGTACTCTCTACCTCGATGTCTCTAGTTAGACTATAGTCAGTCCTCTAAAAGACACATCTCTCTCAATTCCCTATTTCAGGCAGGAACTCAGACCAGGTTTCTCTAAGTTCTCATGTACAAACTCAGCTTCTCCCCCAAACGCTGCGATTTCTGAAACCCGTATCCTCTGAGCACTACTTCACTCTCCCGGCATGTGGGTGGAGGTCCCATCTCAGAACCCAAATCCATGAATCCTCAATACCATAAACCCTCCGTATCTGCATTCCTTTTCTTTGGAGGATTCAAGAACCAAGCTGTATTGTTATCCACCTCTCTTAGTACTCATTAGCTACTAACTTAGACTCCAACTTCATGAGCCCTCAAGGTAGCCCTTAGACCAAAACCACAAGACCTGACGTTATGAGTTCTTAACCTTCTTCCAGCTTCTTTTTTTTTTTTTTTAAGTTTTTTTTTTCTTCGAGACAGTGTCACTGTGAGGCCTTGCATGTCTGTCCTGGAACTCACTCTGTAGACCATGAACTCAGAGATCTGCCTGCCTCTGCCTCCTGAGTTCTGAGACTAAAGGCCACCGCCAAACCAGGAACCTTCCCACTTCTAAACACCATCTCCTCTGTTCTCATTCTCTTGAGCCCCAGGATGAGTGGACTCCCAAATCCATAAGGCCACTCTCAAAATCCTAGTGAGACCTAGCTCTCAATTTCCCTATTCCTTGCTGTCTTTTGAATTTTGAAGCTTGTCAGTCTTGTCAGATTTCTTTCCCGCTCCCAGCTCAGACCCAGACCCCGTGATGACCTGTCAGATCTTCTTTTCATATCTTCTCCATCTTCCCTTTGGTTCAAGTTTACTGAGAAGTCCACAGATCCTATCCCCTTTTTGGAGTCTTTCTCATCTCCCAGAATGCACTAAGGAGTGGGCTCCTGCATGACATAGCCCCCTCCGTGGTACCCATATGTGGTACCCATATAAGGCAAAACAGCTGCCAACTAAAGCCGGGAGGGGCTGTGCCGAAGGCCAAGGGCAGCTGCTAAGTTTAGGGTGGCTCCTTCTCTCTTCTTAGAGACAACAGGTGGCTGGGCCCCAGTGCCCAGAAAAGAAAATGTCTTAGTGGCATTGGCATGGACTGGAGGAGGGCAAGGGAGGGGGCACATTCCTCAGGACTTCAGGTCCTAAAGGGAGCAGGAGGAGATGCATGCCATTGCCAGTCTGGGGTTCCTGCGCTGCTATTTCCCTAGATTCTCACTGCATGGAGCAGTATGGGCCACTGAGGCCCAGAATATTATGAAAGTCATAACATCAGCCAAGCTAGCATTTTCCCGGAAAGGAAAAGGCACTGGTTATGCTACCTGGGATAGGATGGCTAGAGCCTCTGTTCTCTTCTTCTCTGAGGTCCAGCAAGAAGCCCAAACCTCTCTTGCTTCAACCCTTTCCAAGTGCACCAATGTTGTTGCAAACCCCACAGACTCTGGTCACCAACCTTAACATCCAGCCCCATCCCGATTCTGGCAAGCCTAACAGCCGACTTTCACCGTCCTGGCCTTTGCCCATGTGCTGTGTGGTCTGCTCACCGGTCCTCACCTCACTCACTTCCTTAGCTTCCTGCTGAGTTTTGCTGTTGTTGTTTGCCTGCCGGCTTGCTTGCTAAAATGAACCCACAAAACCAAGCATACTGTCTATTGGCAATAAATGCTTACTGAGTTTAGATCTGTGCCCACCCCACTCAGGGGCTCAAAAGTCTAGTTCATTTCTTCCAGAACTGTGGGCTTCCCTGAGCCCCTCTGAATTCTGGCACACTGCAGTCCCCCTTTGGGAGAAAGAACATCCCTTCCTACCTGGGTCCTAATGATACTTGCATCCCAAGGCCTCCTCCCCCCTCCCTTCCTGGGCTCCAGCTGCTGCAGGCCTCCAAGAAAGGAGAGGCCCCTGAGCTGGGCTATTTTAGTATCTGGGGTGGGTATCCACAGGGCTAAGGTTACCACGGTATGTTAAGGGCTGCTGGGGCAGGACTATATAACCCCAGAAGAACTGCTCCAAGCAGATTCTCTTCCTTTTTCCATCTGGAGCTACTGCCTTGCCCCCAGGAGATCTAAGACATGGTGAGTGAAGATTCCTCCCCAACCCAATCCCAACCCATTAGCTCAGGATCGCCTCACCCTTCAAAAAAAAAAAAAAAAAGGTCATTGCTTCACTGCTTCTCATTCCAACTACAGGCAAAATATGAACCCTCTCTCTTAGTACCAGAATGGGGCCAGAGGAGAGTGATGGGCTGAAAGGTTCAGTCAAAGATAATGTGCTCAGAATCTAACCATGATGTCTAGGGGTTGGGGTAGACCTGTTCAAAGTCTGTTCCATCCCTTTCTGTCATTTCCTAAAGTCCTCAGATGAATGAGATGATCCTGTTCACATTTTATAAGTGAGAATTAGAGGATCAGATAGGGTCAATGAGTAGATTAAGCTAGCAAGTATGGACGCCAAGTTGGCAGGCAGAGGGTCCTGAGAAGGGCACTTGTAAGTCAGGATGAAGTGATCTGGGAGCTATAGTTGGGAATTAAGATACACAGCCAAAATGAGGCCCCTTAGCCAAGAGGTGCCAAGAAAAAGAAGAGTTATTCTAGAAAAATGGACTCAAAGAACTCTGAATCTGAATCAGACCAGGCAGGGTGGGTATGCCCGTAATCTCAACTGCTTTAAAGCCTGAAGAGGTAGGAATCCAGGAGTCCAGGAGTTCAAGGCCAGCCTGAGTAATTTAGTGAGACCTGTCTAAAAAAGAAAAACAAAAAGAAAAGAGGAGGAGAATCTGGGTGTGGTGATGAATATCTTTATTCTCAGGAGGAAGAAGCAGGTGGATCTCCTGAGTTCAAGGAAAGGAAGACTGGGTCTATATAATAGGTCCCAGAGCTAAATCATGAGACCATGTCTCAGGGCAGGGGTTGTTGGGGAAAGGGTTGGGGTTGGGGATATAACTCAGTTGGTCGGTAGAGCCTGCCTAGAATGCACAAGCAACCAGATAAAATAGGATGGGCTGCTCACCATGCTAACCCTGGAACTCGCACAGTCAAGGTTACAGATGGAGGCAAGGTGAGCAGACCAAGGTCATCCTCAGTTAAGTAGCGAGTCTGAGGGCCAGATGAGACCCTGTCCTTAACGAAAACAAAAGTCTGGTTTGCTATTCCCAAGAGAGAGGTACAGGAACTGGCCTGTAGACTCTCTCGCTCAACCTTTACTCTCACAGGCACCCAAGAAGGCCAAGAGAAGGGCAGGAGCAGAAGGGAGCTCCAACGTCTTCTCCATGTTTGACCAGACTCAGATCCAGGAGTTCAAGGAGGTGAGAGAGGGAGGCTAAGGAAAGCTTCCCCACCACTCCTCCCCACCCTCCTTCCCACCACTCCTCCCTACCCTCCTCCCCACTAGCCTCCCCACCCTCCTCCCTACCCCTCCTTCCCAGAAAGTGCACCTGTTGAGAGAGAAGAAGGGTTTAGAATTCCTCCCCTCCCTTCAAAGGGTAGAGGGGGACAGCTGGCTCAGGGCCAGAATCTGATCTGCCTTGGGCCAATTCCTGGCTTCATCTGTCCCCACCCCTATCCCTCCACAGGCATTCACTGTAATTGATCAGAACAGGGATGGCATTATCGACAAGGAGGATCTTCGGGACACCTTTGCAGCCATGGGTGAGCCCCCTACTCCCATCTATAAATGTTGAAAGCTATGGAGTTGGAAGGGAATCCAGTGGCTTCAGGTCTTAATCTGTCCAGATGATAAAATGAATGAGCTGATATAAGTTTATGGGAAGCACAGCTCTGGTCCCCAGCACCCAACTCCAACCCCTGATGCTCACCCCATTCAGGCCGTCTCAATGTGAAGAATGAGGAACTCGACGCTATGATGAAGGAAGCCAGTGGGCCCATCAACTTCACTGTTTTCCTGACCATGTTTGGGGAAAAGCTTAAGGGTGAGTAAAAGGTTCTCAGTCCAAGACCCTAGTTGCTCCTTCCAATCCTTCGGGGACGTGCTAGACTCCTGTGTCCTCTGCCCCTGCAGGTGCAGACCCCGAGGATGTGATCACTGGAGCCTTCAAGGTCCTGGACCCAGAAGGGAAGGGCACCATCAAAAAGCAGTTGTGAGTGGCTCCCTCTAGTGGCTCTACTGTCGTTTCTGAAAATCCCTGCTTAAGAGTGACAGGTTGACAGAATGCGTGAACAATAAGGACTGGGTGACGGGGTTATATTTTTATAATAACTAGGGGAAGAAATTCTAGACAGTATTTGGGAGATGCGCCAGACATGTTTTAGGGAAGGTCGGTGGGAACAGGAATGAAATGAGAGGGGACAGGACTCATGAACCCAATCTCACCTCCCCGAATGTCCTTCTCAGCTTGGAGGAGCTGCTTACCACGCAGTGCGACCGATTTTCGCAGGAGGAGGTGAGTTGGGGAGAGCCCGGGGAGGAAGAGGACTCGGAGTGAAAGGAAGTGGGAGAGAGGGGAGCAGTAGGGGTGACCGGTCCTAGGGCTACTCCTGTCTTCCTACAGATCAAGAACATGTGGGCAGCCTTCCCCCCAGACGTAGGCGGCAACGTGGACTACAAGAACATCTGCTATGTCATCACACACGGTGACGCTAAGGACCAGGAATAGGGGACCCAAGGTCTCAGAAGACCTAGATAGGCTTGTAGCCGCTCCAACTCTCACCCTGACCCCCAATAAAACTCAACTGGTCTTTGTTTCTTATTGGTGGCAATTTCAGTGTATTCACGCGCGAACTCGGGTGGGAGGATGAAACACGGCCCAGACAGACAGAAGTGGCTAACAGTGGGATGACTAGTGCCCAGGAGGCACCCAGCGGGCAGCTCCAGTCCTGCTGGGAAGAAGACTCCGGCAGCAGGGGGGAGGCGGGGAGCAGTTTTTATTAGATGGAGAACTTGGAGGAACAGGAAAACCCAATTGGAACGCGGGAAGGGGTGGGGGGGAGGCTTTTCTTGGAGTGTGGTCCTCTTAGAACAGCGCGGAAGGCGGAGTCGGATGGGCCTTAAACTTCCGGATTGGAGGGACCTCCAATGCAAGTGCAAGGGCGGTCCTACCCTCTGGATCCCCGGATTGGGCGCTGGGCTGTCTAGAGCCGGGATGGGACAGCCGATTAGCGGTGAGCAGAGGCGAGGATAAGCGGTATTGAGGATCTCACAGCGCATCTGATTGCTCGCCCTGAGCCTGGCTCTGCTGCATCTGGGCTTGCATCTTCTCCAGCATTTCTTGCATGCGGCGCAGCTGTGAGGAGCAAGATTGCAGGCAGTAGAACCCGGCAAGACCGAAATGGGATCTAGAAAACGTTCTAGGGCATTAATTAGAGGAAAAGAGAAGTACTTGCTCACCTCTTCGTCCTTCTCGCGAATCAACTTCTCAGTGTCGGCCAGAGGCAACATAGGCAGCGGGATCTCTGTGGCACTTTGCCGGGAAAGCTTGCTAAGAGAGTAGAGGGAAAGGTTGTGTACGTTCAGAAAACATGGTGAGGTTCTGACATTGTGGGTCTAGCCTTGGGGCGAATTCTGAGTGTAGGAGGCGGGGCCTTGTCCCTGAGGTTAGGGACAGAGTGGGAGAAGCTTAGCTGGACTTGGGAAGCCCAGTTAAGAAGGTTAGCAGGACCAGTCAGGAAGGCTTGCCCAAACGGTGGCGCCATGGAAGCACCAAAATAGCCCTGCTCTCACCTGCGGCTGGCTCGATCCCGGGCCCCAGGTCGAGCCAGACTCTGTAGGCAGCGAGCCCGGTAGCCCTCGTAGAGCAGATCGTGGGTCACCTCTTTCAAGTCCTGAAGGTGGGTCTGCACCAACATCCGCCTCAGGTTCAGGAAATCGCAGTGGTGTGGGTTCTCCACTAGAGGGCGGACCATGTAGCTTTCCGTTCAACTCCACCCTTAGGCTCTGCTCTCTGGGAGTACTTCGCTAGTCTAGTGAAGAACCCAGGATTTGCAGCCCAAGGAACCTAGGCTTCTAGGAACTCCCAAGACTAGAGACCACCTCCAGCTTCACGTATGGATTCAGACTGAGCTCCCTGCTGCTCTCAAAGCATGCCTGGCCCTTACCCTCCACGGTACCCCAGGAGTAGCGCCGTCCCCTCACTGGTCGGGTTCCATCCCTCACCACCTCACAAGACCCAACGACTGCGAAAGGGATGTTTTCCTATAGAACGGGAGTCAGGAGTCACGTTGGCTCATTCTGAGCATAATCCTCTTTCTCAGCTTTCGCCTCCACTTCCTTCTTCCTTGCCCCTGTCCACCTCCACCTGCCAAACCTTCATTTCTTCATTCTGCTTCTTGAATTCTTCATCCTCATCAGAGTCACACTCTGGGAACTGATAGATGTTGATCTCCTCCTCTTTCAACTGATCCCGGATCTCAGAGCGGATAGAAGGAGAAACGAACATTACATGGCCAGAAACAGTGGGGTAGAGTGGGGTGATCAGAGAGAAAGAATGATATGAAGGAGAAATAGTGAGAAATGGCCACACAAGATGACCAAAACCAAACCTCAGAGACATGATGGTGAGAAACTCAGATAGGACAAATATCAAAATATGAGGATGTGGGTCCCTGGGAAAGCACTTTGAAGACAGTGAGACAGGCAGCCATCAAAGAGACGCCAGGAGTTGTGGTGCCCCTCCCCCTTTCCTCCTAGTCAAGCATCTAGTTCCAGGGCTGTATGATCAATCTGTTCTGAGCCTGAGCCGTTAGGGTCATGGTGGCTTGTGGCAGGGTCATACACCCTTTCCTCACCCCACCCCCAAAAAGGTCACCCCAAGATTAAAAAAAAAAAGTCCAGACAGACAAGGTTGAATCATGGCCTTTGCCGTCACTTAGCAGAAGTGACACTATACCTTCTCAGCCATACCTTCTGTTTGAGGACCTGAGTCTCCCTAGGCATCAGGGCATCTGCTTTGCCGATGACTGGGATGATATTGACTTTCTCGTGCACTGCCCGGAGGAAAGCCACATCTAGGGGCCGGAGCCTGTTTCAGGGATTGATTGGTCAGGACTTAGCTTCAAGTACTGAGTTTTCTCCAGCCTCTCCAACCAGTCCACCCCCAGGGTGCTCTCCAGACCCTCGGCCAAAGGGCGAGATGAAGTAGAGGCAGCAGTGGACTCTCGAATCCTGGATGTTCTTCCTGTTCAAGCCACTCTCATCCCTGAGGTATTGCTCAAACTGCTCCTCAATGAAGCGAACCACGGGCAGCCAGCTGGAGTGTGGGGAGGAGATATATAGTCTGAGAGCACAGGCCAGGGGACAAGATGAAGCTAGCCAGGACTGTGCAGTCCAAAGTCATTTCTTTGCTCCTAACCGAAGCCATCAGGGACAGCTGGCCACAGCACATGAGACATCAGAGTATGTGGCTGCTCACCTGTAATCTCAGCACTCAGGAAGCTGAGGCAGGAGGATTGCCACATTTGAGGCCAGCATGGCCTACATAGTGAGTTCCAGGCCAGCCAGGGCTAATGTGACACCATGGCAAAAACAAAAAACAAAAAACAAGCCACAACAACAACAAAAGCATTGAACAAACCAGGCATGCATATATACACCTGTAATCTCAGGAGGAGGACTTTGAGTTTCAGGCCAGTCTGGGCTACACAGTGAATTTGAGGTCCCTGAACTACATAGAGAAACCTTATCTCAGAACAAGAAACACTGGATACTTTGGGCCAGAAACAGGTGCCTCGTTTTGGGTCAAGGGGATATGACAAGCCAGCCTACAAGTGACCTCTGGTTATCCATAGTGGAAGAGAGGCTTAGCTCCTATCCCTCCCCCTCCTCACCAGTCTGAGCAGTCCACAGAGTCCCCGAAGCCAGGCGTGTCCACCAAGGTCAACTTCACCTTGATACCTCCCTCCTCAATCTCCACACCCCGGCGCTCAATGGTCAGAGTTTGTGCCATGCGAGCTATGGGGACAGAGATTTGGATGTGTAAGGCTCTGAAGCAGGGCTCCATTCCTTGTGCCACAGCTGCCCACATGTGTTTTCAGGGGAGGAAACCGTCTCAGAGAAAACCAGAGGCCACCAAAGTCCCCAGATAGAAAGAAAAAGAATGCAGCCTGATGATACAGGAAGAGGCCAGGAACAGCACAGAGGGAAGCTCGGGACAGCAGTAGGGAAGCCTGAGGAGACTCGGGGTAAATTTACCACTGGCATCTGGCACCTGCCGATCCTCATAGAGGTTGGTGAGGAACAAGCTGTTGATGAGGGTGGATTTCCCCAGGCCTGACTCCCCTGTGCACAGGACAGGTCCACTGGTCAGACAGGAGGATGGCTATGATCTCCTGAGTACATTACCACCCTCTGCGTCTCTCTCCAAAACCCACAGACCTGCCACCATGAGTGTGAAGTCAAACCCCTTCTTGACAGACTTGCGATGCAGCTGGTTGGGCAGAGCAGCAAAGCCCACATATTCCTTGTCCTGTGGGGGTAAAGGGAGACAATATGAGATTCCTGGATATGGCAGGGAGTGCCCCAGTACCACCTGAGCCCAAAAGCTAGTAAGACCACTTACTGTGGGTTAACTTTGAACTGGGGACCCTCGAGGGAGAGGGCTGGCCCCGGATGACTAGATTCCTGGGCCCGAGAACTCACCATGGCTCTGCTGGTTGTCGCCTGCACCTGGTGTTGCTCCCCACTTCCTCTGGTGGGGCAGGAAGTTGAACATGTCAAACAAAGTGGGGGGGAATGAAGTGAGGGGGTAGGGCAGGAAGCTAAGCTGCTCAGAGAGGTGAGAAGCCCATGCACATCCCTTTTCTTTTAGTTCAAAGAGTTTATTCTTAATTATCTGGGAAGCAGGGATTTGGGCACACAAGTAGAAGCCAGAGCAGGGCATTGGATCCCCTGGACCTGGAGTCACAGGGAGCTGTGCACTCACTGCCTGGCAGAGACAATGGGAGCTGAGTTCGGGTCCTCTGTAAGAGTAACACAGTCTTAATTGATAAGCCCTGATGCACCCCTTCTTGTNTAGCTGACTTCAGACGCACCAGAGGAGGGCGTCAGATCTTGTTACGGGTGGTTGTAAGCCACCATGTGGTTGCTGGGATTTGAACTCATCACCTTCGGAAGAGCAGTCGGGTGCTCTAACCCGCTGAGCCATCTCACCAGCCCTATTCATTTATTTTTATGTATATGAGTGATCTGTCTTCACACACACCCAGAAGAGGGAATCGGATCCCATTACAGATGGTTGTGAACCACCATGTGGTTCCTAGGACCTCTGGGAGAGCAGTCAGCTCTGTTAACCAATAGGCCATCTCTCTCAAGCCTTTTTTTTTTTTTTTTTTTTTTTTGAGACAGGGTTTCCTCTGTGTAGCCTTGGCTGTATTGGAACTCACTTTGTAGACCAGGCTGTCCTCGAACTCTGCCTCCTAAGTGCTGGGATTAAAGGCATGCGCCACCACGCCCGGCATTTTTTTTTTTGTTTGTTTGTTTTTGTTTTGAGACAGGGTTTCTCTGTGTAGCCCTGGCTGTCCTGGAACTCACTTTGTAGACCAGGCTGGCCTCGAACTCAGAAATCCGCCTGTCTCTGCCTCCTGAGTGCTGGGATTAAAGGCGTGCGCCACCATGCCTGGCTGGCATTTTTTTTTTTTTAAGATTTATTTATTTATGGGGTTGGTGAGATGGCTCAGCGGTTAAGAGCACTGACTGCTCTTCCAAAGGTCCCGAGTTCAAATCCCAGCAACCACATGGTGGCTCACAACCATCCATAATGAGAACTGTTACCCTCTTCAGATAGTAGTGTCTGAAGACAGCTACAGTATACTTACATATAATAAATAAATTTTTAAAAAAGATTTAATTATTTATTATATGTAAGTACACTGTAGTTGTTCTCAGACACTCCAGAAGAGGGAGTCAGATCTTGTTACAGATTATTGTGAGCTACCATGTGGTTGGTAGGATTTGAACTTGGGACCTTCAGAAGAGCAGTTGGTGCTCTTAACCACTGAGCCATCTCACCATCCCCTCAAGCCCATTTTTAAAAACCATTTTATTTTATTGTTTTATTTGTATGGGTGTTTGCTTGCTTGCACATATGTCTGTGTACCACAAGCATGTAATGGCCACGTAGATGCCCGAGTGTAGGGACTAAAGGCACAGGCTGCTATCTTATACACCTGGGTTGGATTGAGTAAGAATGACCCTCATAAACCCATATGTTTGTATGTTTGGTTCCCAGTTGGTGGACTGTTTAGGAAGCATTAGGAGGTGTGGCCTTCTTGAAGTAGATGTGGTCTTGTGGAAGGAGGTGTGCCAATCAGAGTGTGGTTTGAGATTTCAAAAGTCCTCACAGGGACAGGCAGCTGCTATGGATCAGATGTAAGCTCTAAGTTACTGCTCCAGTGGCATGCCTGTCTGCCTGGCAACATTCAACACACCATGATGGTCATAGACTAACCCCCTAGAGGCCATGGAACTACATTTTTTTTTTTTTTTTTTTTTTTTTTTTTTTTTTTTGGTTTTTTGAGACAGGGTTTCTCAAAAAAAAAAAAATCCTGGCTGTCCTGGAACTCACTCTGTAGACCAGGCTGGCCTCGAACTCAGAAATCCGCCTGTCTCTGCCTCCTGAGTGCTGGGATTAAAGGCATGTGCCACCATGCCTGGCACATTCTTTCTTTTATAAGTTACCTTGGTCAAGGTATCTCTTCACAGCATTAGAACTGTATGACAATTCCTCAGGCCCACCTGTCCAGGGGCGGCTCTTCCACATCAATCATTAACCAAGAAAATACCCAACAGACTCGCTCCAGGCTAAAAGATGAAGGCAAATCCGCAACTAAGGATCCCACATCCCAAACTACTACTACAAAAAATTAACCAGCACAGTGATCAATATGATTATAGAGACTTATGGCCATTTATGACTGTGTGGCCTTGGACATCTTCCTGTAACACCTTAGTGTTGTGGATAACCCTGGGGCTGCTGGTATTTTGATGCTAATTTTACTCTGGAGGGAGGGGAATGAGCCATTACTCTTTGAACCTTCTTCCCACCTTAATTTGTAAAATAAAGGTTAGAGCCTGGGTGATTGGGCAGGAGAAGAGAAGGTGGAGCTGAAAGTTTGGGAGAAAAGGAGGAGCGGGAAGAAGAGAGGACAACGGAGGAGGTAGAAGAAAAAGCAGAAGCAGGTGGTCTGGAGAAACCGCAAGTTACAAGGGTCTCATAGATGTGGAAGATGGTAGTGTAGTGGTAGATCTGCCCAATCTATGTGCACAGCATGTAATCATATTAACTGAGTTGTGTTTTCTTTGTTGGAGCTTATTTGGGTTGGAGATTTACAGCAACACCTTAGTGATTCCATTTCTTTCTTCAGTGGCTTCATTGATAATTGCCGCCCCCCCCCCCACCCCAAAGACATAATGAAAACTGGATGGTAGTGTCTCATGCCTTGGGAGGCAGAGGCAAGTAGGTTTCCAAGTTCAAGGTCAACCTGGTCTATACAATGAATTTCAGGACATGGGGGGAGGTGCTTCCTAGAGAAACCCTATCTTGGAAAAAACAAAAACAAAAGAAGACCACACTTAGTGAAGATGGTAGAATATAGGTTAGTGCACACATAAAGTGCTCAGAACAGTGCCTCGGGTATGAAACGAGTTTACAGGAGAAGCCGCTCATTTCTCTCACAGGCTCAGCCACACAGTGGGGTGTCAGCTGAACCGAGGGAGGAGGAACGGCTCTTCTGCATGAACCTGTGATGGCCCAGTGTGAGCTAAGTTGGCATCCCAGCTGTTGAGGAGAGAGAGAGAGACTTCCATGACCATGACTGGTGGCACCATGATGACAGTGTTGGCAGAGAAGCCATGCTTAGATACAGGGACAAGAAAGGGATGATTATATCCTTTTACATGACACTGCCCTCCTCCCCTTCATTTCTTATCAGACAGAGCAGACTTATGGGGAGTTGGAGTGTGAAGTGTGACGCCCTGGATTCTATTCCTGGCACTGAGAGGGAAGCGAGGAAGGGAGAGACAGAAAAGGAAAGGGACAGGCTATGAATTTCTGTACTTGTGTGCAATCCTAGACGTGGGATGCTGAGGTCAGGAGATTTCAAGTTGCAGGCCAGTCTGAGCTACCTGTTGAGACCTGTCTTAAATTAAATTAAATTAAATTAAAGAGGGAGAGAAGACAGCAATGTAAACTCTTCTCACTCTCATCCTCCATGAATATGTCCAACTGATCTCCAAATCCTGTCTATCCTTTATATAAATGTCTCTTTTTCCTCAATGAGGGATTTAATAGTTTCAAAAAGCAAACTGCAGCTGGTTGTAGTGTCTTACACCTGTACTCTCACTGCTGACACAGGGGATTATGGAAAGTTTGGGACCAGCCTAGGATACATAGTGAATACCAGACTAGCTGAGGCTACATAGCAACACTGCCTCAAAAAAAAAAATCAAGAGACTGAAGGACTGAAGAGATGGGTCAGAGGTTAAGAGCACCAGATGCTTTCCCTGAGGGCGCAGGCAGCTCTCTGGGAGTTTGTGGTCAGACTGGTCTACACAGTGAGTTCCAGGACAGCTGTATAGTGAGACCCTGCCTCAAAAGAAAACAAGACAAATAGGAAATGGTGATTAGCTTCATTACATACCAGATGGGATGTTGGTGCTGGTTCACGCTTTAATCCCAGCACTCTGGAGGAGAAGCTGCGGAGCTCTGAGTTTCAGGCCAGCTTGCTTTACAGTCAGAGTTCTAGGATAGCCAGCAGGAGCTACACAGAGAAACCCTGTCTTAAAAAGGAAAGAGCTCTTGCCGGGCGTGGTGGCGCACGCCTTTAATCCCAGCACTCGGGAGGCAGAGGCAGGCGGATTTCTGAGTTCGAGGCCAGCCTGGTCTACAAAGTGAGTTCCAGGACAGCCAGGGCTAAAGAGAAACCCTGTCTCGAAAAACCAAAAAAAAAAAAAAAAAAAAAAAAAGGAAAGAGCTCTTAAGCTCTTGCTGTCCCCAGTCTCTCACCTCTCCCTCTCCTTGGCCCCTTCCCTTCTTCCCCTCTCTCCATGTGGCTATGGCCGCCCTCTACTTCTCTTCCTTTCTCTCTCTCTCTGCCTTTCTACAATAAATGCCTTCAAACCATGGGGGGAAAAAAAGAAAGGAAGGAAGAGGAGGAAGGGGAGGAGAAGGAAGAAGAGAAAAGGAAGAAGAAAAAGAAAAAGAAGAAAGGAAGAATTATAAAATCTGGGGACTAAGTACGGGGCGATAGCTCCGTGGATATAAACACTTGCTGTGCATGCATGAGGACCTGAGTTCGGATCCATGGCACTCATGTGCTTTTTGGACTGGCAGGATGGCTCAGTAGGTAAAAGCCTACATCCCAATAGTAGGTAGAAAGCACACACACATATAACCCCAGTGCTGGGAAGGGGGCAGGACAGAGGCAGGAGGATTACTGAGGTTTGCTGACTGGCAAATGGCAAGCTCTAGGTTCAATCAGAGAGCATGTCTCAAAACAATAGAGCATAGAGTCACAGAGGAAGGAGTGGGAGTGCAGCTATGGAGTGTATGGGGGGAGGGGAGGGAAAGGAAGAGAGATCGAGGGAGGGAGGATGTTGGGGTGATCTCTTTATGCACTGTGTATATATTATTAGGAAGCATCACCTGTCTCAGGGTTTTGCAAACATTTTCTTCATCACCTTCTGATTGGTTTAATAAAGAGCTGAAAGGCCTATAGCAAAGCAGGAAAGAATGGGTGGGACTTCCGGGCAGAGTTAGGAATTCTTGAAAAAGAGTCTAAGGCTGGAGATTTTACAGTAAGACATAGAGGGAAAAGCCAGCATTGCCAAAACTTAGAGTAAACAGGTTAACTAGATTATAAGAGCTAGTTAGGAACAGCCTAAACTAAGGCTAAGCTTTCATAATTAATAAAAGATCTCTGTGTCATTGTTAGGAGGCTGGCACCTCAGAGACTATCCGGTTAGAGAGACAGAGAACTCTAAAAATTAAGCACCAAAACTCCAAACTGCCAATCAACACACAGAAACATGCACTAAGCAGGTGGTTTTCAAAAGAAGAAATAAGAATAGCTAATAAAGCTGGGCATGGTGGTGCACGCCTTTAATCCCAGCATTCGGGAGGCAGAGGCAGGTGGATTTCTGAGTTCGAGGCCAGCCTGGTCTACAAAGTGAGTTCCAGGACAGCCAGGGCTACACAGAAAAACCCTGTCTCAAAAAAAAAAAAAAAAANAGTGTGGGAAAGGGAGAGATTGTATTCATTACTGGTGTGAACTGGTACAGCCACTATGGAAATCAGTGTAGAGATTTCTCAACAAAAACAAAAACCCTAAAAATAGAGGCCGGAGAGATAGTTCAGTGGTTAAGAGCACTTGCTGCTCTTGCAGAGGCCTCAAGTTCAGTTCCCAGCACCTACCTAGTGGCACACAACCATCACTAACCCTGATTCTAGGGAGTCTAGTGTTGGTTTCCGAGAGCACCAGGCCTATCAGTGGTACACAGATGTATATGCAAGCAAAACACTCGCGTAAATTAAAAAAAAAAAACAAAAACAAAAAACACGAGCCGGGTGTGGTTGCGCACACCTTTAATCCCAGCACTCGGGAGGCAGAGGCAGGCGGATTTCTGAGTTCGAGGCCAGCCTGGTCTACAAAGTGAGTTCCAGGACAGCCAGAGCTACACAGAGAAACCCTGTCTCGAAAAAAACAAAAACAAAAACAAAAACAAAACCACTAAAAATAGCATGTATGGTAACCAATGCCTTTAGTCATAGCATTAGGAAGGCAGAGCCTTGTAGATCTCTATGGATTATAGATTAACCTGGTCTGCATACCAAGGTCCAGGCCAGGCAGAACAACTCTATGTATGTATGTCGTAGAGAGACCCTGTCTCAAAACATACAAGAACAAGAATCTAGAACCACCCTATGGCTCAGCTGCACCACCCATGGCAGCATTCTGAGAAGACAAAACCCAGCCGCAGGGATACCTGCTCTCTCCGTGCCAGTCTGTACATGCCCGGGAATGAGATCAGACAGTGAAGGACAATGGGAGGGAGGGCTTATACACCATAAAGTTTTATTCAGCTCTAAAGAAAAACGAAACCATGAAAGTTTCGGAAACGAGGGGTAGAACTGAAGACATTACGTTACTGAGGCAAGCCAGACTCAGAAAGACAAACACCACTTGCTCTCTGCTAGCAGATCCTAGCTTCCAATTGTGAAATGTGTATATCTGGATGAGTGGGTAAAGGCTAGGGAAGTAGGAAGAGATCCATGAGATGAGGGGAAATAGCTTTAAGGGAAGGGCTGGGGGCAGGAGAGGAGGCTCAGCCAATAGGAAAACTCCCAGTTCTTGTAGAGGCCCACATTTGGTTCTAAGCACTCACATAGAATGGCTTACAACTGCCTGTAACTCTAGCTCCAGGGGATCCCTCACTGTCTCCTGGCCTCTGTGGTATTCATGTGCACAAACCTCACAGAGATGCCCATATACCCAACCAATTAAATAACAATAACAACAACAACAACAATAATATATTTTTACCTGACTTGGTGGTGCACACCTTTAATCCCAGCACTTGGAAGGGAGAGGCAGGAGGATCTCTATGAGTTCAAAGCCAGCCTGGTCTACAGCATTAGTTCCAGGACAGCCAGGGCTTTATAGAGAGTCTCTGTCTAATAAACCTAAAATAAATAAAATCGTTTCTATAAAGTCAGGGAGTGGAAGGCCAATAGAATACAGGAACTATTGGAGAGGAGGAGGGTACTGGAGTCAACAGGGGGTCAGAGCGCCAGGAGAGGAGATGGTGAGTATGTGAGAGAATCAACCAATGAAATATGTATAGACACCATTAGAAAACTGGCCCATTTATACATTATCAGGTATTAATCTAATATATTGCATCAATATAACACTACTTTAATATGTATTATTCTAGATTCTTCTCCTTTGTCTACACATAGGTATTTATGGTTTTGTTGTTTTATTTTTTGTTTGAGATAGAGTTTCTCTGTGAAGACCAGGCTTAGGGATCTATGTGCCTCTGACTCCCAAGTGCTGAGATTAAAGTATGCTCCACCACCGCTCAGCTTTGGTTTTGCTCTTTGAGACAGTGTCTCACCATGTATATCGGGCTGTCCTAGAGCGCATTCTGTATAGACCAGGCTGGCCTAGACCTCACAGAGGTCTCCCTGCCTCTGATTCTCAGGATTAAAGGAAGGCACTAACATAACTGTCTTGTTTCTTTCTTTTAAAATAGTTATATAGTTATTTACTTATTTGGGTTGTTTTTTTTTTTTTTTCAAAACAGGGTTTCTCTATGTAGCCCTGGCTGGCATGGAACTCCTTCTATGGCCTCAAACTAAGAGATCCACTTGCCTCTGCCTTCTGAGTGCTGAGATTAAGGGCCACTACTGTCCATCCTAAGTATGGAAGGTGGGGTGGGGGGAAACAACTTGTCAGAATCAGCTCTCTGCTGCCACCATGTGGGAGTCTCAGGGATCAAATTCAGGCTGTCTGACTTAGTGGCAAATACCTCGTCTTGTTGCCCACAAGGATGCATTTAAGGTGAAAGTGTTCCATCTACATCTCTTACCAAACGCTTTGGGATGAACGGTATTTTCTTTTTTTTTTGGTTTTTCGAGACAGGGTTTCTCTGTGTAGCTCTGGCTGTCCTGGAACTCACTCTGTAGACCAGCGGTATTTTCTTTTCTATGTGTTTGTGTGCACTCACCTGTGCAGGTACATGACCAAACCACAGTGCAGATGCATGACGAAGCCACAGATAACCATGGATGTCTTCCTCAGTCACTCTTTCTTTCTTTCTTTCTTTCTTTCTTTCTTTCTTCCTTCCTTCCTTCCTTCCTTCCTTCCTTCCTTCCTTCCTTCCTTCCTTTCTTTTTTCCGAGACAGGGTTTCTCTGTATAGCCCTGACTGTCCTGGAGCTCACTTTGTAGACCAGGCTGGCCTCAAACTCAGAAATCCACCTGTCTGCCTCCTGAGTGCTGGGTTAAAGGCATGTGCCACCACGCCCGGCCTCTCATTTTTTTTTTAAACCCTGCATTGGTGTTTTGCCTGCATGTACACCTACACGAGGCTGTCAGAGATCCTCTGAAACTGGAGTTACAGTTATAACTGCCAAGTGGATGCTGGGAATTGAACCCCAGGTCCTTTGGAAGAATGCTGAGCCATCTCTCCAGCTCCTTCCTCAAATCATTCTTACCTTACGTTTTGAGACAGGGTCTCTCCCTGAACGGGAGAACGCGGTTTTCAATAGACTGCCCGGTTAGTTGAGGCCCCAGCATCTGGCAGCTGCCTGCTCTCTCTCCCAACACTTGGGTTATAGATGTGCTACTGCTACAGCATTAACATGGTTGCTAGGGGCCTAAACTCAGGCCATAATGTTTAAGCAGCAGGCCCTTTACCTGGGGAAGCCTCTCCACAGTCTAGGGTAACAGTTTGAAAACTTTCAAACTTTGATCACACCCAATTCCAAATCTGTCATTATAGCTTGGAGATTCAACAGAATGGCTCAGGATTTGCCCTGGTTAAGAGTCCCAAGTCAGGCCTTTAGAGACTCTGGGCGCCAATAGCAAGACCAACCCGCTGGCCTCAGAACCAACTAAATGCCCAAGGACCTGTGGTCTAGAGCACTGGCGTAGAATGGAGTCTGGAAGCCAGTCTGCCTGAAATCCTTTTGCTTGTTATTGTCAGACAGGGCTTCCTAGGCCTGAAGACCAGTGCCCCCAAGATCCAGGGAAGGCTGAACTGGAAGGCACAGCTGTTGAGTGGATCGTCACCTCACTGAATGTGGGACAAGGGTTAAAACCCTGAGGAGACTGGTACCAGGGCCCTTGAGGGAACCCAAAAGGCAGAAACAGAGCTCAGGAATAAAGCCTAGGGCTGGTGAG
>CACVCL010034399.1:0-47422 GCA_902729485.2 Mus minutoides
TGAAAGACTCACAATGTGATGACTCTCTCATGTTCTGACTCAGGAGAGGCGACACCCCAAATCACTCACGAGAAACGGTCTTGATGCAAAACACACAAGGCTTTATTTGGGGAATGCCAGAGCTCTGGGGATGACTCATATCCCAGGAATTGGTAGAGGAGTAGACCCTGAGGGGAAAGGGAACCCGGTATTTATGGGCCCTCAAGGGGGAAAGGAGGAGGAGGAGGAAGTATGGGATTTTTCTGATCTAACAGTATCTATTCTTAGGATAATTTATAAAGGAGAAATGGGTACAAGGAGGGGGTCATGCACAGATGTACAGGTGCAGAAGTGAAAATTTTCAATCTCAGTCCAGCAACTAAACCACAAACACTTGGCAGTGAGCTGTATCAGTTGGCAAATCCATGAATTCAAAGAATAGTCAGGACATGGGCAAGCACACAGATTCAAGGAACGGTCAGGCTATTGTGCTCAGCTATGTAAAGACTTTCTGCTAAGAGTGAAATCTCATTTCCAAGTTTCAGGGTCTTTGTGACCTGTTACATTTTTCTCAGGATCTTTTCAGTTCCAAGCACCTACATAGCTCACAATCATGTGCAACCCCACCTCACAGGATCCAGTGTCCTTTTCTGGTTTCTTGGGGGAACTGAATGAACACAGTACACATATGCATATGCAGGTATTTTCCCCATACATATTAAATAAAACTAAAAATTTAAAAGTAAGAATACTGGTTTTTTTTTTTCATAAAAATATTGTGGGTAAAGTGGGCATGGTGGCACATAGCTGTAGTTTCAGCTCCCAAAATGCTGAGGAGGAAGAACTTCATGGAGTGTGAATTTCAGATCAGCCTGGACAGCACAGAGGTGTTGGGGTCCAGGAATTGCCATAGAAACTACCTGAACACTGATGTCAGACAGATTGGGATAGTTTGTTGACCTGTAAAATCCAAATTAAATTCAATAGTACCCAGGACCTTCCCCCTTCAAAAGGACTTTTGAAACTGTACTAACAGGCCAAGTACAGTGTCAGATATAAAGCTGGCTGACTAAACAAATATAGAAACATAGTTTTAATGGTCAAAATTACTAAGATTCTAAAACAAGATTAACAATTCCCCTGCCCAGCCTCACACTAAGAACCTCAAGGACAGACATAACTAGAGTCACCCTATACAAGCCAACCAATGTCTAAAAAGGTTATTGGCTACACCAATTAACATAAGCTAAACTACCCTGGTGCCTATATCTGGGCCTTACAAATGTATACAAAGTGTGTTATTTCTTTGTTCTGGGTCTCTGCTCTGGGATGTGTTCTGAGAGGGGTTCCCCAACATGTTGGATAATTAAAATCTTCATGTGTTTTACAAGATAGCAGTCTCTGTTCTCTTTGTGTGAGTGAGGGTCTTTTGACAAACTACAATATTTGGTCTGTTTGCTGGGAACCCCCTCCTCAAGGAAGACACCCACACTGTGCATTGGAAATAAAGTTGGATCTTTGACTCACTGTGTGTCTGTCTGTGTGTCTGTGTGTCTGTGTGTCTGTCTGTCTGTCTACTTGTGTGACATCTGATTCTGTTTGCTCAGGTTCTGGTTTCTGGCTTTCTCCGAGCCTTCTTGTAGAGAGGATCCCATCTGGATCATCACAGTGAGAGGCAGACATGCCACAACGTCACGGGCTAAGAGACACAGAGGACACTCTGGTCTGCCCTTCTGGGAGAAGGACCCAAAAAAGGTCTCTCTTCATCTGGCTGGAAAGTAATCATTCCTGGCAGTCTGATTTGGCTTTTATTTTGTGGTGCTCGCCTGGAGGAAGGTTTCTGTATGTGTCTCTCTGTGTTTGAATTGGTTTTGTTTTTGTGGTATTATTGTAACACTATATTTGGAAGGTTTCTGTGTGTTTTGTGTGTCTCTTTGTGTTTGGACTTAGACTGATGACTCCCTACTTATTCCCCTTTTATTATTGTGACTGTTGGGCTGAGGCCCTGTATGTTGAGACTGCTGAAAGTGAAATAGAGGAGGCTGAAGGAGTGGCCTTGGCTGGGAGCCCACCTTTGGGGTTGGGTTTCAGGGGCCACCGATCTGATGTCCAGGTCTTGGGAGTGCAGTTAGCTATAAACACTGCTGACACAGGGCCCCTATTCCTATCTCCCTTGTGCTCCCTTAAGGGCTGTGTGGCTCAAGGAGGTGGAGCAAGGCTGTCCTTGGATCCCTGAGGTGGAGCAAGGGGAGGAAGTTCCACAAAAGGCCACAATCCCAGCCACGCACCCGATCTGATCAAGGTAACAGGTAAAAACAAGAGTGAAAAAAAAGGAGAGAAGATGAGAAAGACAGATGTATAGAAATAGAGGTGTGGAAGGATGTGAGTTAAGACTGTAGAAAGAGCAAAGTTTCAACAGACTCAGGAGAAATAGATGACAGTGACACATAAAGAGATTAGCAGTGAGGAAAAGCAAAAATAGAGATAAAGGAGTTCAGAGAGATTTTGGAGATAAGAGACTCATTTTTTGCAGAAGTTATACACTGAGTCTTAGAGATTAATGCCTGGAACTACAAATAAAGAATTTTCCTTTTCCCTGTCAGTGTAAACAAATTCAAGAGACAGCTGCTGGGAATGACAGTCTCTGAAAAAACTTCGCTACCCCACTTCAGTCTAAATTCAGAAGAAATCTACAAAGTGCTTTGGCCTTGCTGATTGCTGACAGAGTTTTCTGCCAAATTAAAATTATCTTTGGACACACACTCTAGAGCCACAAGGCTAGTAAAAGAAAAAAAAGGAACAATGCCCTGCTAATATGTGATAAATTATATATGATTTTCATTTTTGTTGGTTTGCTAAACAAAGTTTCATACTATATGTGATCTCACAGAATGCCAGGCTTTGCTAGGAAACAAAGGTTCCCTAGGCCTCCTTTGCAGCAGTGGCACCAGTGTTCCTCCCTCGTGTAGATGCCAAATACAGTCCTACAGTGCGTGAGAAAAAAAGCCCTTGTGACATGAGCTGCTGTGTGTTCTATCCTTGTTTATTTAACAATGTGAGCATTCATCATTCTGTCATTGAGACATTTTCTGACTCAGTAAAAATCAGTGATGGTCATTTATTAATATGAGAAAAACAAAAACAGTTTCCCAGTAGTTAAAAACTAACTATAAAATGAACAACCTACATATTAGATTAATTCATTCTGAGATTAAAATTATCATATAACTTGTGCACGTGTTTTAAATTACCCTATATAGATATATAGCATCCTTCTTGTCACATCTTAAATAATTTCTAGCCAAGTGGTATTAATTAGGTAAAAGTGTGTGTACTAATAATGTTATTGCTTGCTTTTTATTTCCTGAGACCAATCAAATATTTTGAAGTTTCATTCCCTGGAACACTAATTTGTGTACATGATCTTTAATAAAAATCAGTGGATTATCTCTTTTTATGTCAGTTATAATAGGCCACATGCCAAGAACCTTAAGATGCCACTTGGTGGTTGGAGGTTTTGTGGAGTGACTAGTGGTCACACTTAAAACAGAGTTTTGTCCTTAAAAGTTCAAATGGTAAGATGACACATAGAATGTTATTCATTGAAGCTATACTGTCATTCTGTTGGTTTCTAGTTGACAAGACAGAGATTAAAGAAAGACATTTTTAAATCATGTGTCTGACTTGTTGCCCACTGTGGTTTTGCTATGGTTTGTTTATTTTAAAAGAGTCTAACCCAGATTGGCTTCACACTCCTATATAGTCCAATGACCTTGAGCTCCTGAACGTCCTGCCCCCACTTCCTGAGTTCTGGGTTTAGCAGCATATCCCACTTCATGACTTCATATATATATATGATAAAAGATTTGTGTAAGAAACTTACAACATACAACAGTAATATTTGTTTAAAAAAGTAGGCAAAGACTTGACTAGACAATTCACCAAAGAAGGTATATATATATATATATATATATATATATATATATATATATATATGACAGATAAACACAAAGAAGGTATATATATATATATATATATATATATATATATATATATAAATAAAAAAAAATATATATATATATATATATATATATATATATATATATATATATATATATATATATATATATATATATATATATATACCTGAAAAACACATGAAAAAATGTTCAGCAACCTTTGGCATGTATAACTTGCTTATGTTAAATGTGTGTAGATTAGGTGTTGTTCAAAAGTTGTTTATGTTACTAAGTGCAGAGTAAGTGATAATCAAGTCCTCAGGTGACTTAATATTTATGCATCACTATATCGTGTTCTGTCAAGATATTATTTAATTTGCATTTTATCCTGAGACTAAAGCTCTTTTTCCTTCCACTTGGTCATCCCTTGCTATAAATGTGGGTCATGTCAGAAAATATGATGATGTCTCTTCACAAACTTTCCAAGGAGTTACAGACTATTTTATTTTGAATTTATATCAGACTATTTAGCTGTGGTTCTTTACCCCCAAATACAGTGTTGTAAACATTTTAATGGTATGTGTGTGACATGTGAATCATGGGATTTTGTTCTTCTCTAGCCTGCTTTTTCATGTTGCTTCAAGGTTGTCTGTTATGAAAAAAAATATGTAGTGCTCTAACATGCTTTAATGAAACATATAACAAAGACTAGGACCTAGTGAAATAGCACAGACTGATAATGCTAGCATGTAAAAATGATAAACAGAAGTAATAAAAATCCAAGAAAGTAAAAAGAGATGAGAGAGAAGAAAAAAAAACTTACATAAAATGCTGGCCACAATAGTCAGAAAAACTAGAGATCTCAGTAAAGATAGAACCTGGCATCATATGATCACTGTGTTTTCTATAAAGAAAAAAGGACATTGGGGGAGAGACTGCCCCAACAAGAAGAAGAAGAGCCCCTCACCTGACCAAACCTTTCCACCTGTTTGTGGCTAAAAGTAAAGGGATAGCAAAAGGGGTGCTAACACAGAAGCTGAGTTCTTAAAAGAGGCCGCTGGCCTACTGTTGTAGAAGCTACAAAAGAGACTGTGTTATATATTCCCCAACCAACCAGTGCAAAAATGTTAAAAATATTCCTCGGCACTCTTGGCTTTTACAAATTTTAGGTTCCAGGTTTTGCTGAATTAAAGAGATAAACATCCCTTTGTATAAAAAAATAAAGAACAACAGGCCTTGGATGCCATTAAGACTGCCCTAATGTCAGCTCCAGCTTTAGGCCTCCCAGAGGTGACTGAGAACAAAAATATTGTCAAAAGGGGCTCTTACTCAGAGATTGGGGCCCTGGAAGAGACCTGTGGCATTCTTATCTAAGAAATTAGACCCTGTAGTTATAGGATGGCCTGCTTGCCTGCACATAGTGGCAGCTGTGAACTTACTGGTCAAGGACAAAGATAAATTGGCTCTGGGACAGAACTTGGTGCATGCCCTAAAAAGTGTTGTTCAGCCTCCTGATTGATGGCTGACTAATGCTCACATGACTCATTACCAGACTCTGTTTTTCAACCTTGAGTCACTTTTGCCTCCCCCAAGTCTGAACTCAGGTACCCTACTCACAGACCCAGACTCTATGCGATTCCTTACTGAGACACAAAAGTGGCGTGAAAATCTAACAGGCTAGGCACTGGAGGGTGCAGACATTACCTGATTCACAGACTGGAACAGCTATCTAGAAGAAGAAAGAAAACACGCTAGAACAGCTGTGGTAGCTGGACACAGGCCCTGCCAGAGAACACATCGGCTTAAAAGAAAGAACTAATCTCCCACACTAAGGCCTTGGAATTACGAAAAGGAAAAGGACTCAACATCTACACAGATAGTTGATATGCTTTTGTTACAGCACACATCCATGAGACGTGTATATCAACAGAAGAATCTACTGATGTCACAAAAAAATTAAAAAAAAAATACTGGTTCTACTGAAGGGCTTTCATGACTCTGCCAAGGTAAACATCATCCACTGTCCTAGTCACCAGAAGAGAGATACCATGATAACAAAAGACAACAACATTACAGACTGAGAGGCACGAGAGGTTACAGCCATGGCCCTGCTGGTGCTCCTAGCAATGGAACTCGAGTTTGCCTACAGAACAGAAGACTTAGTCCTCATTTCCAAAGATTCCAGTCACCAGTTCAACAAAAATAAGAGACTGTGGTACACCGCTAGGAAAGAAAATCCTGCCACAAAGACAAGCAGAGGCTGTGATTAAACAGATGCACCAGTGGACTCATTTAGGGGTAAGCAAGCTCATCCAGATATTTCCCAAAACTAAGTATCATGTACCAGGTTTAAAACACCTTATAGAGTAGGCGGTGCACAGTGTGTGCCCTGCCAAACACTTAATGTCTGCCACACCACGTGGATCCAAGAAAGAGGTACTGTAAAGACAGACTTGGTGTCTACAGGGAAATAGACTTTAATAAAAAAAAATAAGTATAAATACATTCTGGCTTTTGTGGATATGTTCTCAAGATAAATAAAAGCTTTTCCCTATAAAAATAAGACTGCTCAGATGGTCATCAAAAAGAGTATTAAAATTTTTTCAAGGTTTAGAGTGCCAAAAACAGTAGGGTCAGATAATGGCTCTGCTTTTGTTGTCTAGGTAAGTCAGGGTGTGGCCAAGTATTTAGAGGTCAAATAAAAATTACATTGTATATACTACCCTCAGTGCTCAGGACAAATTAAAAAAAAAACCCTAAAAAAGACTTTGACAAAATTAACCATAAAGACTGGCACCCTCTAGGTGCTCCTTCCCTTTGCCCTATTCAATACCAGAAATACTTTCTGCTAATTCAGTCTTACTTTTCTGAGATCATTTATGGGACTCCCATGCCCATCAGTGTCTTAAATGATGTGTATAAACCCGCATGTTGTTGTAATAATGATCTGTATGCTGAGTTAAAAGACTTTCAGGTGGTGCAAAAGGACAACTGACTACAGTGAATGAGTGTGGTACCCCAAAGACATCTCAGCAGTTCCAGGTTAGAGATCAGATCTAAGTGCACCTGCATCATGCCCAGACCCTCCATCATCGCTAAAGGGTCCCTGCCTATTCCTGTTTACTACCCCTTCTTATCCTGTTTTCTGTTCTTAGCCTTTGGCCCATACATTCTTAATTGCTTAAATACAAGTTTTAATGCACAGACAATAATATCAGTAGCTACAACCAAGTGATCAGTAGCTACAAACCAACCAATGTCTAAAAAGATTATTTGCTACACCAATTAAAATAAGCCAAACTACCCTAGTGCCTAGGTCTGGGTCTTACAAAGGTATACAATGTGTGTTCTTCTTTCTGGGTCTCTCCTCCGGCCTGTGTGCTGAACGGGGGCTCCCCAACATGTTGGATAATTATAATCCTCATGCGTTTTACAATGATAGAAGTCTCTGTTGTCTTTATGGGAGTGGGGCCTTATGACAAACTACAACAGAACATGTTCCCCAGAACTGGTTGTCCAGGGCCGTGGTCCTTATTTGGAAACTGAAACATGACCCTGAGTTCAGATCTTAAAGGGTTTTTAAGCCCCAAATCCACAAACATCTGTCCCTTTGCAATCAGGATTTAGGGACAGGGGATTTCCTTAGACACTTGTCTTTGTTGTACTCTGATCCTGTTCCCATTGGTTGGGGTATTCACCTGTGGCAGGGGACTTACCTTGTCTAATATTCATGTCTTAGCTTGCCAATGAGGATGTCAGTTACCCATGTACATGTCTATTTCTGCCAAGCAGGATGTCAGTTCCCAGGGAGGTCTTGGGAACTTAAACTTTACTCAACCACTACTCAAAATGTGAGTCTTACTGCAAATAGTTTCTTATATTGGCTCAGGTGTCTCTCTTATGTTGGGGTCCATCCCAGGGGCAGCTTATACCATCAAAGCTTATACACAGGTGCAGAGGTGCTGTTGGGTGGTTGGTTTGGGTCCAAGCTCATTGTGGGTAACTATACAAAACACTCTTACCAACTTCTATAGTGATTGGTTTCCAAGGTCACCGAACATAACAGAATATGTAACCAATCTTGTCATTGGAAAGTTTCCTAGTAACAGCAGAAATATATGTGAAAGTTTTCTTATAATGGCAGGCTGTCCAGGAGCAGTTCCCTAGGCCTTAACATTCCATCTAGGCCTTAATATTTTACCTCAGTCCTAACAGTAAGAACCTGTGTCAAATGATTAGTGACTGAACTTAGAGACATAAATCCACAGTATTCTTCCCTTCCAGAAGATTTAATAAGAAGGGAAAGCATTTAAAATGTTAAAAAGAAAAGCCATGGCTTTCTTCATGTTGTGCAACTAAGATAAAATATAGAATAGTATTTTAATTATGTATATGTGTATGGATGGGTATGTGCAGGTGTTTGAAGGCTGAAGCTGGAGTTAGAATTGTGAGCCATGGGACATGGGTGCTGGAAATCAAACGATGTTTGAACTACACAAGCACAGTTCATTATCTGTCTGTCTGTCTGTCTGTCTGTCTGTCTGTCTGTCTGTCTGTCTGTCTATCTGTCTATCTGTCTATGTATTGTGAGATAAGGTTTTTCTGTGAAGCCCTGGCTGTCCTGGAATTCACTCTGTAGACCAGGCTGGCCTCAAACTCAGACACTCACCTGTCTCTGCCTTCTGAGTACTGGGATTAAAGGTGTGCACCACCATTGCCTTTCTAACAGTCTATATTATTAACTGGGGAGCAAACCTCCAACTCATCATTGTTAGTTTTAATCCTGAGCCTCAAGCAGGAGGACTGTATACTTTAGGGCAGCCTGGGCCACACAGTCAAACTATGTTGAAAACACAACAAAATACCATCAGGTTGATGGGATTACAGAAAAGAGAGTTTATTCTATACACGGTCTGCATATGTGATTTTAATATGAGAATCATAGTGGTTATCAAGAAGTGGTCAGACACATATTTTTTTATACACTATACCCTGTATTCTGACCCAGTGAACGTAGGGTTCACTTGTCGTCTGCCATCTCTTTCTTGATCCAGTCAACATAATTCAGTAACTTGGTGTAGAAGCCATATCCCTCACCACACCCAATGCCCCAGGATACGATGCCCGTAGCCACCCAGATATCACGATTTCGGTCCCTGACTGCAAAAACACTCCCACTGTCCCCCTGACAGGCGTCTTGCTTTAAAGTTGGGTCCCCAGAACAGAACATATTTTGAGAAAATACATCATTATTCTTTTTCGCCCAGAGCCATCTCTGGCATGCCTCTCGATCAGCTACAGGCAGTCGGACAAACTGGAGATCGAAAGCTATCTTATTTCCTGTTATCCCGAATCCGCTGACATAACCCATGAGGCCTTTGCCATAGAAGGTCTCATTGTCTGGGAGACAGATGGGGAGGAGGTCGGGGCCCAGTGTGACACTGTTTTCCAGCTCCAGTAGAGCAATATCTCCTTCAAAATTATTAGGTTCATCTTGGCGGTAGTCTGGGTGTATGATGACCCTACGGACTGGGTGATGTCCCAGTTTTTGGATCTGTTCCACGTTTGTGTGGCCCAGGAAAACAAGCGTTCTTGGTTTGGCGTCGTAGGTTCCTTTGTTGTGTTTCTTGGGGTAGATGGTGTGGGCTGCTGTGAGGATCCAGCGGTCTCCAAGCAGAGCCCCACCCCCTCGCCCATGGGTAATGGTGAAGGCCTGCCAGGGGAAGTTGCCCAGACTGGCTGTCTGCCCTCCAATGATGCGCTCCTTCTGTATCACAGGATTGACAGGTTTCCCACAAACTGCAGAGAGACAGGATGAGAACCTGTCAGCTGCAGGTTCCAGCCCCTTCTTCTCTCTTTTGTTCAGCGCCCCCCACCCCTACCCCTGCCTCCACTGCTGCTCTCAACTCTCCTCCCCTTCCCCTCCCTCTCCCTCGCTCCCCCTATACCTTTCTGTCTCTCTGTCTTCCTGTTCCCATAGTCCATTCTTCTGCCCATTCTTGGCTAACTCTCCCTGTTCTTACTAATTTCTTCTGGGAATTTCTCGTGACTTTACTCACTGATTCCTTGTCCTTGTGAGTAATAGACCATCAGGATTAGTTTAGATTTTCTGTACCTCTCCCTTTTTTCTTGGCACACTCTCTCTCGCTCCTTTTCCTTACTCTTCACCGAGTGTTTCCCTTGGAGCTAAAGCATCACCTTACTTTATCTCTCTCTGTACCATGCTCTTTACCACAATACTGCAAATGACATCTGGCTCATCCACCCTTTACCTGGCAGACACCGGGGCATTTTCTCTCCTTCCTCTTTGTTCTTCCATATGCCTTGGGCTGTGCAGGTATATGTCCCTGAGGATAAAAAGTGTTTGTGTCAAGGCTGGAGGTGGTGGTCCAGAAAAGCAGGCAGCAGAGGCCATTGGACACTGAAGGTGTTATAGAGGGAGTTGGAGAAAGGAGCCACCATAGTCAAGGATCAAAATTAACTGCTTTAAATTTACATGGATATATAATGTTAAAAAGACTCCGTACATGTATTTTGTCTTATAGTGGAGGGAACCCCCCTCCCCCCCCAGAATACTTAGCTATATATATTTGTGGTGATGCCAACTTTGGAAGGAAGCCATCTGAACTTACCAGTGACTGCATCTTGATAGCAGGAGTACAGATGATAATGCCATGCCTTCCTTCCTGTATATTTCTTTCCAGGATTTATTGTTCAGAATAGGCTGACCTTGAATTTGCTATACAGCCCAAGCTGGCCCTCAATTCTCCATCCTCAATTATAGTAACCCAAATGTTGGTATTCTAGGGGTGCAGGACCACATCCAGCAATAGCTATATCATCAGATTGCTGTCACTCTGCCCTCTTGTTTACTGAGTATTTTATCTGCATTATCTCCTTTAAATATGGTGACACTTTCAGGTATGTATTAAGTTCATTTTTAAAATGAGGGAACTAAGATTAAGGCCTTCTTTCCTTTCATATTTCCAGTGTTGAATATGTAACTCAGGGACTCTCACATGGTAGCCAAGTCCTCAGTCTTGATTTTATATATATATATATATATATATATATATATATATATATATATATATATATATATAATTTAAAGAGAAATTTTAGTTAGATGTAGTGGTATGTACTTGTAATCCCTGGGATATAGAGGTAGGAATATTAGGTGTTTAAAATCATCCTCATCTATACAGAACTTGGAAGGAGAGAGGGGGGGGGAGAGAGAGAGAGAGAGAGAGAGAGAGAGAGAGAGAGAGAGAGAGAGAAGAGGGAGAACAGAATATTAAAGATACCAGTGGGGCATTCTGGAACTATAACTCAATGTTAAGAGTGCATACTTTGAATTCTTGAGAGAAGCCCTAGGTCCAATCTCCATGACTAGAGTAAACAACCCACCCACAGATGAGTTTGAGAATCATTAAGTAAACCTGAATGCAAAAGATCACAGCATGGCAGCCTGAGAATGGGAGCATAGAGGGGAATGTCACTGTACGTGTGGTGGTGGTGATGGCGGTGCAGTGTCCTTAGTGATGGTAGAATGGATGGTTACGGTTTTATTGGTCTCGCTAATGAGTGAATATGGCGGAGACAGAGTTGATGTGGCGATGATAACAGAGATGGAGGTGATGGTGATACTGATTTTGGTAATGGTGTTAGTGATGGCAATGTGTACTTGAGATTACTGATGGTGGTGGTGGTAATATCAGCATGGCGGTAATGTTGGTGTTGCCTATGGATTTGCTGGTGTTGGTTTTGTGGTGGCAATTGTTGGTGTTGGAAGTAATGACGGTGGTATTGGTAGTGGGTCAGTGGTGGCTATGGTGGTATTGTGCTGGTATGGGTACTATCGGCGATTAGTGCATTGTTACTGGTAGTGGTAGTATTGGTAATGGTTGTGGTGGTGAGAGGGTGGCTTAAGAGATTCAAGTTTTTGCTCTCCATTGGCTTGTTGTTCTTCTCTTCATACTATTACTTTGTTTTAAAATTTTTTTTGTTTTTATTCTTTTGTTGTTGTTGTCGTGGTATTTTTTGTTTGTTTTTGGCATTTTAATGTACAATTCTTCAGTTGGTACCCAGGACTCCAATGAAGAAATGTCAGGTGTCCCTCAGAGCTCAAAGGGGAATAAGGACCATGATGGGCCCAGTTCCTACCTCGCATGGACTCACTGCTGCCAGCTCCGGTCAGCATCTTGTAATATGGTTCATGGCAGTAATACTGGATACTGGCTTCATAGGTGTTCACGCCTTTTGTGGTGATGTAGCGGAAGTCCCCATTAGACAGGCTTCGGGGCTGCCCACAGTTCTTGACTTAGAGAGAACACAGGGTTGTAAGGAAGTGGAGAACACCTGTGCAGAGACTTCAATCAGGGCAATTGGGGGAGGGGTCTCGGGAGCCTCAGAGAAGCATGGTCAGTAGGGTGCACTCTTTTACTAGATGGGGTAAATTTAGTTCTGGCAGAGCCCATCAGGCCTGACATGAGGACCAAACAGCTTCTAAGGAATAAGCCAGGAGGCAGGACCCTTGGAGGAGAGGGGTCTTTCTCCCTCCCAGCCCAAGTCTCAAGATTAAGGGATGGCAGACATCCAGTTTGTGACTTACTCTTGCACCTGGGCATGGCACGATGCCACGTGCCATCATGCTGGCAAACAGCTGTGAAGGAGAGTAGCGCCTGATTTCCCTGTTTAAGCAGAAGTTAGACATGCTGTCAGCACTCAGCTCCCCACTTCCAAGGTGCATGCTGAGTGTGGGGATGTGATGGCAGCTGTGTCCATCTCTTAGACCTCAGCTGCCTCACAGATGTGTCTCCTCCTCCCTCATCCCCATTCTCGCTAGCTAGTGCTCTCAATCCAAGGCTGCAGATGGGATGCCGAGTTCCAAAGCAGAAACTCACAGCAAGGTTAATTGGTAGGTTCAATAACTCTGATTTTAGATCCTGGACTGTTTACACTAGACCCCCTGCCCCTTCAGAAAGTATAATAAAGACAAGTCAGGATTGTACTTTTCTATCAAAACAAAGACCATTTTCTAGAGCAGACCCAGGCTTTTAGGCTTCTCCCTCTTCCTGAAACAGTCTACCAGCCAAGGTCTCCATCATACTTCCTTCCACACGCCAGTTTTCTTAAAGCCCAGGGCTTTCCCTAAACTTCTAGTGCTACCTGGCCGCTTTCATAGGTGTTTAACATGGTGACAAGGCAGGTGAGTGGACAGTTGGCACAAGATCAAAAAGTGACACTCACTTGATAATATTGGAAAAATTTTTTTTTTGAGTAAGGCTTTTTTATATAGCTTAGATTGTCCTCGATTAGCTATGTAGCCCAGGCTGACCTGAAATTCATGATTTTCTTGCATGAGTTTCCTCATGAGTTACAGGTGTAGGTGCTGCTGCCCCTGGTTATAAATAACTTAAGAGCAAGAATCAGATGAATCTAAGGGGACTTGTAATCCCAGCACTCAGGAGGTAGAGGCAGGAGGATAAAGAGTTTAAATCTAGGCTGGGCAATACAGTTACACTGATCATCACCAGCCTACCAGCCTACCATCCCTTCTCTCTATGTATTTAACTCTCTCTGTCTCTGTCTCTCTCTGTCTCTGTCCCTCTGTCTCTCTGTCTCTCTCTCATTTTTTTTTGAGACAGGGTTTCTCTGTGTAACCCTGGCTGTTCTAGAACTCTCTCTGTAGACAAGGCTGCCCTTGAATTTACAGTGATCTACCTGCCTCTACTGGTCTCTGTGTCCTTAAGTGCTAGGATTAAAGTCATGAGCCATTACTGCCTTGCTAAGACATCAGGTTCATAAAGCAAAAAAAAAAAAACAAAAAACAAAAACCAAAAAACAAATCAAACAAACAAAAACAAACCCTCTGAGTGGTTCCTGTATACAGACAAAGTAGATTCTTTTCCTTCTTCTTCTTTACTGTACTTGGCCTTGAACCTAGGACCACCAGCATCCTTGACAAGCCCTCTCCTGCTGAGCTAAATCCTCAGCCCTCTTTTTCACTTCTTACTTTGAGATGAGATCTCACTGAGTCACCCCGGTTGGCTTTGAACTTGCTCCATAGCCGGAGTGGACCTTGAACTTCAGTCCCTTTGATGTTTACTCAGATCTGAGAGCAGACAAATTGATTCTTCCAGCCCCACCCTCCATGGCTCCACTTGAGATCTGCCCCTCTCTTCCTCCTGGGACACTCAGAGGATATGTCCCTTGATCCTCGGCCTCTTACCTCCATGAGCTGGTAGCCTTGTTTGCAGGTGACAATGAAGTAATCCCGGAACTGGTACTGAGGCTTCGGATCCTGGATGATGGTGAACTCATCCAGAGCCTTGGGCTGGGGGCACTTGATGGCTGATGGTGAGAGCATGCTCTTGTCAGAGCCATTGGTCCACCTCCCATTTCCATTATTAGTGGCAGGCAAGGGATGGTCATCAAGGTCTGGAAGGGATTCCAGAAGGAAGGGTTATGTTCCTGTCCACAGAATTCCAGGGCTATGTGTGCTACTGTTGTGCTATCCTGTCCTCTGTCCAGAGACTTTTGTTCATTTTTTTTCTCAAAGAGTCATATACCAGAAGCCTGGAGACAAAGTCCACTTCTGGCCCCTTTGCCTCTGTAAAGTTCTCTGGGAACTGCTCGGTGGCAGAAGAGCCCAGGTGGTCAGACCCCATCTTGCGGAGAGAAATGAGGGAAGCTAGGCTTCTGGCTTCTTTGGGTTCTGTTGAGGTTTGGTTTGTTGCTTTGTATTGCAATGCTAAATACTGGACCCCTAGGTCTGGTTGCCCTTAGGGGCAAGAGAATCCTCACATACACTGAGTGATACTGTGTAACCTTGCTCTTTAATTCAAAATATTGGTTGAATAAAGATATTCAACCAATAACCTATAGCTGGGCAGAAGAGAGGTAGGTAAAGTTTTGGTTCCCAGGCTTGGGGTCCAAGGACGACCACAATGGATGAAAGAGAAGCTGGAGAGAAGAGCGATCATGAGAATTGCCCATGAGAGCTGCCCAGTGTGCATAAGAGCTCCCCGGATGGAAAACGGCAAGTCATAACTCAGGGTTGTTAACAGGGAAGTAGGCACAAGAGCATAGAGGGTTGATATCTGCCCATCTCTATCACTGATGAAGGCTTATTATAAATATAAAAGTTTTATCTGGGAACTGAATGATCGAAGGGTAGACATCCCTGATGGAGATTAAGAAATTACTACAACAGGGCTCAAACTTGTCCCTGACCCACTCCTGTGGCTGAGGCCAGAGTGAAGGGCTGGCCATGGGGAGCACTCACCCACAGCCTGGTAGTAGGCCAGGAAGCCCTTGTAGAACATGATGGTCCCGTTCTCCTCATTGGAGAAGTCTGTGTGGAAGGTCAGCAGCATCTTGTTTCCTTGGGACATGAATTCCTTGCTTCCTGGGGGGTTGCCCACGGGAGAATCCAGCTGCCCACAGAACCTCCCCAGAGTTTGCTTATCAGCAGAAATCTGTTGGAGGGAGGACAATGGAGAGAAGCCCTGCTAATGAGCCTGGTCCTGTATGGCAGGCCAGAGAGGCCCTCCCTGAATTGAATCATGATCTAATGTTACTATCTGTTAAATCTGGCTGCTGTGCACACCCTCAAGTGATGCTTATAGGTCCATCTCAGTCTTTCATTAAGTTTGTTTTCTTAAGGTAGGATATCACTATGTAGCCTAGGCTAGCCTTGATGGCATTTATTAAGGTCTCTGTCTCTGTCCGTGTCGAGGGGCATGTTACAGGGGCATACATGTGGAGCCCAGAGGATGACTTGCAGGAGTTCAGTCTATTCTTCCATCATGGACTACCTTCGGATTGAACTCAAGGTTGTCAGGCTTGGAGGCAAGGGCCTTTACCCACTGAGCCATCTTGCCAGCTCTGGACTGGGATTGAGCCTGTACTTCTTCTGCCTTCTTCCCAACTGTTGGCTAACCTGTCACCTGTCATTGTGTGCCTGGTACATCATCTCTTCCCTGTTTTCTGCCCCCTAACCCAAGGATACAATCTTATTTCTTTCCTACCACTTCCTATACCCCCCTTCCTCAGGTATCCTGGCCTCCAGTAACCTTTATTGTTCCTTTGTTCCTAGAGCTTGCCTGTTATTGTCTTCCTCTTCCTCCTCCCCATTCCCCATCTCTTTCCTTGGTGTTTCTGATAGTGTGCTTTATTAAATAGCCAATGCTTGACCAGGCTGGTCCAGAATGAATGGTCTAAGTCTCTCTAGTACCTGGGAATCACAGGACTGCCCTATGCCCAGGTTTTTGTTTATTTTGTTTTGCTTTCTACTTCATTGTTTTAAAAGCTGCACTCAACTCAGTCTCCTGATAGACCCAGCTGAACATGATAGTACAAGTGGTACCCAGAGGTCTCTGCACTGGCCAGCATCACCTAGTATCTTGACTGCTTTGTCTCACAGATTCCTTACTTTTCCCAAAGCAGAACACATTTTCCTTGCTAGCTTTGCTGTGGGATGCACCTGTTCCTCAACACTGCAGACTTGTTGAGTCCTCTTTGTTGGGGAGTGTGCAGTTTTCACATGATTTTCTTAGCCTTCTGGCTGTTACCTGAGCCTCATAGTGTGAGGAATGCATAGGATCTGCTTGAATCCTGCCTTTTATTTTTACTGGATGTAGAAAGATGAGGCTAAGAAAGAAACCCTTTGAAGGGTGCATAGCAGGGGTGACCAAGGTCCTTGTCTCCCTTGAAGGACATGTGACACTGGTCACATGTTTCATTTCCTCTTGTTTCAGATGCAGTAGGTTGCAATACAGGGAAACTGAGGCACAGCTGTTTCTTAAGGTCTTATGGTTAGCTGTCTCCTAACTCCAATACATGGTGAAATCTACTGGAACAAACACACCCACACCTGCCCCTTTTCCTCATGAATTTCACTGAATGCCTCAAAAGTCCACGAATACCTCCTCTATGGCACCAGAGACCCAAGGCCAGCATTTCTACAGAGCTGTACAGAGATGGGGTGCAGGCATATTGCCCTGAGTATTCAGAGCACAAACTTCCAGCCTTGTCTTCCCTCCCTCCCAATCTGACAAGTACCTTAACATAGTCATAGAAGCAGCCTTCAGAAGGCTCCACGTCAAACTGCCAGAAGACCAGCTTCACCCTGTACCCCGTGGGGACAGTGACCACAGTGGTTGTCTCGAAGTCACTGGGGTAAGGCATGGGATACAGAGGGGAGGTGACCTCTCCATAGAGTTTCTGAGGGAGGTAGATGGAGCCCTCCACCCCATAGAACAGGGTCACCAGGAGGGCGAAGAGCCGCCTGCCAAAGAGAGAGGTGAGTGTTTGTGGGGCTAGAGGACCAAGGGTGTTTGGGCTGCCATAGGCAGGAACAGGATGACTAAACTGCCCGGTTCTTCCCCCATGCCCATTGTAGACTTCATAGAGGTACCGTGAGTGGGGGCAGCAGTAGCCGCTGCATCTGCTGCAGCTGTGTCCCTCCCAGGTCAGTGCCCAGTCCAGGGGTCACCAGGCTCTATCGCACTCCCCACCCCTAGCCCCTGAGCTGCCTTCTCTTTCCTTCTCTTTCATCTCCTTTCTTTCCTGGCTTGGGCCCAGCTATCTGAGGGTGAAGTTTTCCAGCAATGGCTCTGCAAAGGTTCTCAAGACTTCAGCAAAGGCCTCTGGGAGAAACCTTTTTCCCATCTGAGAAACACACTTGGGGTATGAGAAACACACGTGGGGGGATTCTCAACTCACTCAGAGAGTTCCCTCCCCTCACTGTTACCCTGCAATGAACCCAGAGTCTAGAAAGGAGAGGCTAGATTAGCTCATGTCTAAGGGTCTAGATCCTGGAGGAGGGCTGAGGAGTGACTCTGAGAAGTATGTCCTGGAGCTGGGACCATAGGAAGAAGGGTATTGTGTTCCTGTTCCTTTTTTCCCTTCCACTTCTTTTTCTTTTTCTTTTTCTTTTTCTTTTTCTTTTTCTTTTTCTTTTTCTTTTTTCTTTCTCTTTCTCTTTTTTCTTTTCTTTTCTTTTATTATCATCATCATCATCATCATCATCATCATCATCATCATCATCATCATCATCATATGGGTGCATGTTTGCCTCCTATGCCCAACTCCTCTCTCCTCCCTTGGTTCCCATCAGGCTTACTCACATGTCTCAAGGCCAGTTTGTTTTGGGTCCTCAGCTCTCTTGACAGTCTTCAGGCAATGTAAATTGAAGGAGGGAGTAGACATACAGGGGAGGGAAGGATTGCAGCAGTGGAGGGTGTGACTATTCCAGGAGGAATGTTTCAGGGAATGAACCATTTGCATAAACAACAAAAAAAATCTGAGTTCCCAGTTTAGTTTTGGTCTTGAAATTCTCATTGCCTACTGGCGTCATCTGGTGGTCAATTTGGGGAATGGCTCAGGCGATGGGATCTGAAGTTTTAGGGACTTGGAAACATTTGGTTTGGAGGGCCAGACTCTGGGGTCTCTAAATCGGATTAACATTTTCTGGGAGACTTTCCTGGGGACTGCTAGTTGCCCTTTATGCCAGGATCCTTGCCACAGGCATAGCAGGCTGCGGAGGCACTTAAAGTCTCTGCTTTCTTATTGGCCCGTTTCTCATTATTCACCTGGAAGCTGCAGGGCTGGGGTTTAAAAGCACAGGGTGAGGTGACAGAACTGGGTTGAGGAGGGCACAGGGGTGCATGGGTGTGGGTGTGGGTGTGGGTGAGGGTGAGTTGCAATGTCTTAGGACACTAAAGCAAGGCTAGGCTTTGAGCTCCTGCCTCCATCCCTGAACTCTGGCTTTCCAGTGAACTTAGATCTTGTTGAAGATAGGGCAGCTGCAGAGTGGAAGAAACATCTTTTCCTGGACATCTGGTCAGCTCGATCCCTCAGGGATACAATTACTTAGAGCTTCAAGCAAAGGGTGTGGCCACAGAGGGAGAGTGACTCGATCTTCTTAGAAGGGAAACCAGGTTCCGGAGACAGCTGTGCTGTCCACAAGGACATGGTGTCCTGTTTAAAAATCTTGCTCCTGTGTCCACCAAAAAATTTATGGTACTTTGTACTGTGGAGGCTTGGACTGCAGAGCAGGCCTGCCAGTTCCTGTAACGTGTCCCTGATTAGAGGAAACGTTCATTCCTCTATACTCCCCTCTCTCCTGACTTGTCCAGGTATGGGATAATTCCTATTAGGGTCTGACTGTGAAGTTAAGGTATCCACAGAGATGGAGGCAGTCTCCCCTTGACAGTGACCGGTTATCTTGGAATGAGGATGGAGAGCAGGCACACACAAGATGCAAACCCCACCAAGGTTTGAAAGGTTTTCCCAGCACTGGAACAGAAGCCTGAGTGAAGGTAGTGGCTAGGGGAGAGGGAGGGGGTGGGGTGGGGTTTCCAAGATTTTATCACAGTAAGATCCATGGCCTTGTCACAGGTCGGGAAAGACCAATGATGAGGGGTAGGAAATGGACTAGTTCAGAAGACAGAAGGAAGAGAAAATCTTGTCTACTGAATTGTATGTTGGTATCCTAAGAGATGTGTGTGTGTGTGTGTGTGTTTGAGTGTTTTGCTTGTTCATAACTGTGGCAGAAGGATCAGATGGAGGGAAAGTGGTCTAAGAAAGCAAGTCAATTGAAAAATCTCGTTTACATTGCTTCTAGGAATTCTGAGTTCTGTTCCGATGTCATGTGACTTGACCATTAAAAAATGCCAAACCTGGACCTTACCACCTTAGGTCCAGCCGACTTCCACTCTGTTTAAACATCCAAATAAAGTTTAAATCTGCATCTAGAGATAAAAATATTACATAGATATGGACAAATATATGTATTTTGCTTTGTCAATAAAAATGTAATTTATTTTTATAAAATTTCAATAATAAGAATGATATATGCTTATAACTTAAAATTTAGTCAGTAGAAAATAAGAGAAAAATCAGTTAAAATCACTCCATCGAAAATGACTTCTGTTTAGTATTTTTAGAATACTTTTACTTTACACCTATTTAGTTTTTTTGATTTTTTTATTAGATATTTTCTTAATTTACATTTCAAATGCTATTCTGAAAGTTCCCTATACCCTACCCCCCCTCCCCGCCCTGCTCCCCTACCCACCCACTCCCACTTCTTGGCCCTGGCGTTCCCCTGTTTTGGGGCATATAAAGTTTGTAATCCCAAGAGCCTTCTCTTCCCAATGATGGCTGACTAGACCATCTTCTTCGACATATGCAGCTAGAGACAGGAGCTCTGGGGGTTTTGGTTAGTTCATATTGTTGTTCCTCTTTTAGAGTTGCTGACCCCTTCAGCTCCTGGGGTACTTTCTCTAGCTTCTCCATTGGGGGCTCTGTGTTCCATCATATAGATGACTGTGAGCATCCACCTCTATATTTGCCAGGCACTGGCATAGCCTCAAAGGAGAGAGTTATATCAGGGTCCCTTCAGCAAACTCTTGCTGTCCTATGCATTAGTGTCTGGGTTTGATGACTGATTATGGGATGGATCCCCAGGTGGGGTAGTCTCTGGATAGTCCATCGTTTTGTCTTTGCTCCAAACTTTGTCTCTGTAATACCTTTCATGGGTATTTTGTTCCCTATTCTAAGGAGGAATGAAGTATCCACACTCTGGTATTCCTTCTTGATTTTCTTATGTTTTGTAATTTCTATCTTGGGTATTCTAAGATTCTGTGCTAATATCTGCTTATCAGTGAGTGCATATCTAGTGACTTCTTTTGTGATTCGGTTACCTCACTAAGGATGATATCCTCCAGATACATCCATTTGCCCAAGAATTTCATAAATTCATTGTTTTTAATAGCAGAATTGTACTCCACTGTGTTAATGTACCACATTTTCTGTATCCATTCCTCTGTTGAGGGACATCTGGGTTCTTTCCAGCTTCTGGCTATTATTAATAAGGCTGCTATGAACACAGTGGAGCATGTGTTCTTATTACCAGTTGGAACATCTTCTGGGTATATGCCCAGGAGAGGTATTGCTGGATCATCCGGTAGTACTATGTCTAATTTTCTGAGGAACTCCAAGGCTGATTTCCAGAGGGGTTGTACAAGCTTGCAATCCCACCAGCAATGGAGGAGTGTTCCTCTTTCTTCACATTCTCCTCAGCATCTACTGTCACCTGAATTTTTGATCTTAGCCATTCTGACTGGTGTGAGGTGGAATCTCAAGGTTGTTTTGATATGTATTTCCCTGATGATTAAGGATATTGAACATTTTTTCATGTGCTTCTCCGCCATTCTGTATTCCTCAGTTGAGAATTCTTTGTTTAGCTCTGTACCCCATTTTTGATGAGGCTATTTGATTTTCTGGAGTCCAGCTTCTTGAGCTCTTTGTAATTATTAGATATTAGTCCCCTATCAGATTTAGGATTGGTAAAAATCCTTTCCCAATCTGTTGGTGGCATTTCTGTCTTATTGACAGTGTCTTTTGCCTTACAGAAGCTTTGCAATTTTATAAGGTCCCATTTCTCAATTCTTGATTTTAAAGCATAAGCCATTGCTGTTCTGTTTAGAAATTTTCCCCCTGTGCCATTATCTTCGAGGCTTTCCCCTACTTTCTCCTGTATAAATTTCAGTGTCTCTGGTTTTATGTGGAGGTCTTTGATCCACTGAGACTTGAGCTTTGTACAAGGAGATAAGAATGTATCAATTTGCATTCTTTTACACGATAACGGCCAGTTGTACCAGCACCGTTTGTTGAAAATGCTGTCTTTTTTCCCACTGGATGGTTTTAGCTCCCTTGTCAAAGATCAAGTGACCATAGGTGTGTGGATTCATTTCTGACTCTTCAATTCTATTCCATTGATCTACCTGTCTATCGCTGTACCAGTCCCATGCAGTTTTTTTTTAAAATCACAATTGCTCTGTAGTACAGCTTGAGGTCAGGGATGGTGATTCCAGCAGAGGTTCTTTTATTGTTGAGAATAAAACAATTATCCAAAATAAATTCAAGATTACCCAGTACCTCCCCCTTCAAAAGGACTTGTGAAACTGTGCTAACAGGACAAGTACAGAGTTAGATCAAAAGCTGGCTGACTAAACAAATATAGAGACATAGTTTTAATGGTCAAAATTACTAAGCTTCCAAAACAAGATTAGCAATTCCCCTGCCCAGCCTCACACTAAGAACCTCAAGGACAGACAAAGTGAGAGTCACCCTATCCAAACCAACCAACCAATGTCTAAAAAGTTTATTGGCTACACCAATTAAAATAAGCCAAACTACCCTTGTGCCTATATCCTGGCCTTACAAAGGTACAAAAGATGTGTTCTTTCTTTGTTCTGGGTCTCTCCTCTGGCATATGTGCTGAGAGGGGGTTCCCCAACCTGTTGAATGAGTAAAATCCTCATGCTTTTTACAATGATAGCAGTCTCTTTGGTCTTTGTGTAGGTGAGAGTCTTTTGACAAACTTCAATATTTGGTCCATTGGCTGGGAACACCCTCCTCAAGGAAGACACATAAACCGAGCATCAGAGATAAAGTGGGACCCCTGTCTGTCTGTCTGTCTGTCTGTCTGTCTGTCTGTTCACTTGTGTGACCTCTAATTCTGGTTTGCTCAGGAAATGGTTTCTGGCTTTCTTGGGGCCTTCTGGTAGAGAGGATCCCATATGGATTGTTGCGGTGAGAGGCAGATGTGCCAGAAGTCAACGGCCAAGAGACCTAGAGACACTCTGGTCTCCCCTTCTGGGAGAAGGACCCTAAAAAGTTCTCTCTCCATCTGGGCTGGATTTGGTTTTTATTCTGTGGTGGTTGCCTGGAGGAAGGTTTCTGTGTGTGTCTCTCTGTGCTTGAATTGTTTTTGTTTTTATGGTATTATTGTGACACCTTATCTGGAAGGTCTCTGTGTGTTTTGTGTGTCTCTTTGTGTTTGGACTTTGACTGCTGACCCCCTACTTATTCCCCTTTTATTATTGTGACTGTTGGGCCGTGGCTGGAGCCTACCATAGGGGTTAGGTTTCAGGGGCCACTGATCTGATGTCCAGGTCTTGGGAGTGAAGCTAGCTAAGAACACTGCTGGCACACAGCCCCCATTCCTATACCCCTTGTGCTCCCTTCAGGGCTGTGTGGCGCGAGAGATGTAGTAAGGCTGTGCTTGGGTGGCTGAGGTGGAGTAAGTGAGGGAGTTCCACAAAGGCCACAAGTCCCAGTCTCGTGCCTGATCTGACCAAGGTAATAGGTAAAAACAAATGTTTAAAAAAAAAAAAAGAGAATAGATGAGAAAGACAGATATATAGAAATAGAGGTCTGGAAGGAAGTGAGTTAAGACTGTAAAAGGAGCAAAGCTTCAAAAGACTCAGGAGAAATAGACAACAATGACAAAGAGATTAGCATTGAGATAAAGGAGATAAAGGAGATCAGAGAGATTTCGGAGATAAGAGACCCATTTTTGCAGAAGGTATACACTGAGCCTTAGAGATTAATGTCTGGAACTACAAATAAAGAATTTTCCTTTTCCCTGTCAGTGTAAACAAATTCAAGACCACAGCTGCCAGGAATGACCATCTCTGAAAAAAACATCCCTAGCCCACTTCAGTCTAAATTCTGAAGAAAACTACAAAGTGCTTTGGCCTTGCTGATTGCTGACAGAGTTTTCTGCCCAATTAAAATTATCTCTGGAGAGACACTCTAGAGACACTAGGCTAGTAATAGAAACAAAAGCAATAATGCCCTGCTAATATGTGATACTTTATTTATCATTTTCATTTCTGTTGGTTTTCTAAGCATTGTTTCATATCATATGTGATCTCACAGAATGTCAGGCTTCGCTAGGAAACAAGGGTTCCCTAGGCCTCCTTTGCAGCAGTGGCACCAGTGTTCCTCCCTCGTGTAGATGCTAAATACAGTCCTACAGTGCATGAGAGAAAAAGCCCTTGTGACATGAGCTGCTGTGGGTTCTCTCCTTGTTTATTTAACAATGTGAGCATTCATCATTCTGTCATTGAGACATTTTCTGACTCAGTAAAAACCAGTGATGATCATTTATTAATATGAGAAAAACATAAACAGTTTCCTAGTAGTTAAAAACTAACTATAAAATGAACAACCTATATATTAGATTAATTTATTCTGAGATTAAAATTATCACATAAGTTGTGCACATGTTTTAAAATACCCTATATAGATATCTAGCATCCTTCTTGTCACATGTTAAATAATTTCTAGCCAAGTGATATTAATTAGATAAAAGTGTGTGTACTAATAATGTTATTGCTTGCTTTTTATTTCCTGAGACAAATAAAATATTTTGAAGTTTCCTTACCTGGAACACTAATTTGTATACATGATCTTTAATAAAAGTCAGTGGCTTATCTCATTTTATGTCACTTTTTACCATCGGTCACATGCCACGAACCTTCAGACTCCATTTGGTGGTCACAGGTCCTGTGGAGTAGGTAGTGCTTACACTTAAAGCAGAGTTTTGTCCTTAACAGTTCAAATGGTAAGATGACATATTGACTGTTACTCACTATACACTGTCATTCTGTTGGTTTCTAGTTGATAAGACAGAGATTAAAGAAAGACATTTTAAAACCATGTGTCTGAATTGTTGCTCATTGTGGTTTTGCTATGGTTTGTTTATTTTAAAAGAGTTGAACGCAGATTGGCTTCACGCCCCCTATATAGTCCAATGACCTTGAGCTCCTGAACGTCCTGCCTCCACTTCCTGAGTTCTGGGTTTTGCAGCATATCCCACTTCATGACTTCATACATCTATCTGATAAAATATTTGTGCAAAAAACTTATAAAACCCAGCAATTTAATAATTGTTTATAAATGTGGACAAAGACTTGACTAGATACTTCACCAAAGAAGGTATATGTATGCCTGATAAACACATGAAAAATGTTCAACTACCAATGGCATGTTTAACTTGCTTATGTTAAATGAGTGTAGATTTGGTGTTTTTCTTTTTTCTTTCTTTTTTTTTCTTTTTCCCTTGTTCCGGTCAACCCCGCTCGCTCTGCTCGACCCCACTCCCTCCGGCCAGCCCCACTTGCTCCCGCCCCCCCACCCCCGTACGGCCCCCGCTTGTTCCAGCCAGCCCCGCTCGCTCCGATCGGCTCTGCTTGCTCCGGCTTGGCCCTCGCTCGTTCCGGCCGTCCCCGTTGGGCCCCACTGGCTCCAGCCCTGCTAGCTCCAGCGTACCCTCTTGCTCCGGCCGTCCCCGTTTAGCTCCGCTCGCTCCGGACAGCCTGGCTTGCTCCGGTTGGTCTCTCCGGTCCAAGGATTCATTTCTTATTATTCTTCATAAGTTCGCTGTAGCTGACTTCAGACCCACCAGAGGAGGGCGTCAGATCTTGTTACGGGTGGTTGTAAGCCACCATGTGGTTGCTGGGATTTGAACTCATCACCTTCGGAAGAGCAGTTGGGTGCTCTAACCCACTGAGCCATCTCACCAGCCCGATTTGGTGTTTTTCAAAAGGTGTTTTTGTAACTAAGTGCAGAGTAAGTGATAATCAAGTCTCAGGTGACTTAATACTTAGGCATTACTACTTTGTGTTCTATGAAGAGATTATTTAATTCCCATGTTCCCCTGAGACTAAAGCTCTTTTTTTTTTTTTTTTACACTTGGTCATCCCTTGTTATAAATGTGGGTCATGTCCGAAAATACGATGATGACTCTCCACAAACTTCCCAAGGAGTTACAGTCTATTTTGTTTTGAATGTACACCAGGCTATTTACCTGCGTTTCTTTACCCCCAAATATAGTGTTGTGAACGTTTTAATGATATATGTGTAACGTGATTCATGGGATTTTGTTTGTCTGTAACCTGCTTTTTCATGTTGCTTCAAGATTGTCTGTTATGAAAAACAACATGTAGTGCTCTAACATGCTTGTAATGAAACATATAACAAAGACTAGAACTTAGCAAAGTAGCACATTCTGATAATGCTAGCATGTAAAAATCATAAACAGAAGTAATAAAAATCCAAGAATTTAAAAAGAGGTAAGAGATAAGAAAAAAAAACTTATATAAAATGCTGGCCACAATAGTCAGAAAAACTAGAGAGCTTAGTAAAGATAGAACCTGGCAACAGAAGATCACTGTGTTTACTATAAAGAAAAAAGGACACTGGGGGAGAGACTGCCCCAACAAGATGAAGAATAGCCTCCAACCTGTTTGTGGCTAAAAGTAAAGGGATGATAACAAAAGGGGTGCTAACACAGAAGCTGAGTCCTTAAAATAGGCTGGTGGCCTTCCTGTTGAAAAAGCTATAAAAGAGAGTGTGTTTCATATTTCCCCACCAACCAGTGAAAAATGTTAAAAAAAATTTCCTGGGTACTGGGGGCTTTTACAGATTGCAGATTCCAGGTTTTGCTGATTTAAAGAGATAAACAGCCCTTTGTATTAAAAAAAAAAAAAGAACAACATGCCTTGGATGCCATTAAGACTCCCTTAATGTTGGCTCAAGCTTTAGGCTTCCCAGATGTGACTGAGAACAAAGATATTGCCAAAAGGGGCTCTTACTCAGAGATTGGGCCTTGGAAGAGACCTGTGGCATACTTATCTAAGAAATTAGACTCTGTGGCTATAGGATGGCCTGCTTGCCTACACATAGTGGCAGCTGTGACCTTACCCATCAAGGACAAAGATAAATTGACTCTGGGACAGAACTCGGTGTATGCTCTGAAAAGTGTGGTTCAGCCCCCTGATTGATGGCTGACTAATGCTTGCATGACTCATTACCAGACTCTGTCGGTCAACTTTGATAGAGTCACTTTTGTCTCCCACAAGTCTGAACTCAGGTACCCTACTCACAGACCCAGACTTACAATTGTTACTGAGACACATAGGTGACATGAAATACTGAGAGACCAGTCACTAGATAGTAGAGACATTACTTTTTTCACAGACTGGAACAGCTATCTAGAAACAAACAAACAACAACAACAAAAAAAGCTAGAATAGCTGTGGTAACTAAACACAGGCCCTGTCAGAGAACATATTGTCTCAAATGAAATAACTGATTGCCCATACTTAGGCCTTAAAATTACAAAAAAAAAAAAAAAATAGAAAGACTCAATATCTACACAGTTAACAGGTGTGCTTTTGCCACAGCCCACGTCCATGAGGCCATATATCAACAGAAGAGTCTACTGATGTCAAAAAAAATTAAAAACAAAACAAAGAAATACTGGGTCTACTGAAGGTCTTCCTCCATCCTCCAAGGTAAACATCATCTGCTGTCCACTTTGTAAGGAAGCCATCTGAGCTTACCAGTGACTGCATCTTGATAGCAGGATTACAGATGATAATGCCATGTCTTCCTTCCACTATATCTCTTTCCAGGATTTATTGTTAAGAACATTCTGTCCTTGAATTTGCTATATAGATCAAGCCGTCCTTGAGTTCTCCATCCTCAGCTATAGTAACCCAAATGCTAGTATTCTGAGAGTGCAGGACCACATCCAGCCATAGCTGCATCTTCTTTTGCTGTCACTCTTCCCTCTTGGTTACTAAGTATTTTATCTGTATTATCATGTTTAAATATGGTGACACTTTCAGGCATGTATTAAGTTCATTTTTAAAATGAGGGAACTAAGATTAAGCCCTTCCTTCCTTTCATCTCATATGGTAGGCAAGTCCTCAGTCTCGATTTTTTATTTTTATAATTTAAAGAGAAATTTTAGTTAGATGTGGTGGTATGTACCTATAATCCCTGGGATATAGAGGTAGGAATATTAGGTTTTAAAAATCATCCTCTGATACACAGAGAGTTTGGAGAGTGGGGGTGGGGGTGTGTGTGTGAGGAGAAAACAGAACATTAAAAATACCAGTGCAGCATGCTGGTACTACAGGTCAATGGTAGGAGTGCATGCTTTGAATTCATGAGAGAGGCCCTAGGTCCAATCTCCATGCCTACAGTAAACAACCCACCCACCCACAGATGAGCTTGAGAATCATTAAGTAAACCTGAATGAAAAAGATCACAACACGGCAGCCTGAGAATGGGAGCTTAGGGGGGGAATGTCACTGTATGTGTGGTGGTGGTGATGGCTGTACAGTGTCCTTAGTGATGGTAGAATGCATGGTAACGGTTTTATTGGTCTCCCTAATGAATGAATATGGCAGAGACAGAGTTGATGTGGCGATGATAACAGATGGTGGTGATGGTGATACTGATATTGGTTATGATGTTAGTGATGGTAATGTGCACTGGAGGTTGCCGATACAGGTGGTAGTAATATCATTGTGGTGGTAATATCAATATGGTGGTGATGTTGGTGTTGCCTATGGCTTTGCTAGTGCTGCGGTTGGTTTGCTGGTGGCAATGTTGGTGTTGGAAGTGATGATGGTGATGATGTTGGTATTGATATGGTAGTGTGTCAGTGGTGGCTATGGTGGTATTGTGCTATCAGTGATTAGTGCGTTGTTACTGGTAGTGGTAGTATTGGTAATGGTTGTGGGGGTGAGAGGAAAGTGGGGCCTTTAGAGATTTGATATTGTTCTTTCCAGTTGCTTGGTGTTCTTCTCTTCAAACTGTTAGTTTTTAAAAAAATTTATTTATTTTTATTTTTTATTTTTTGTTGTGAATTTATTTGTTTGTTTGTTTCTTTTTGGCATTGTAATGTAGAATCCTTCATTTGGTACCCAGGACTCCACTGAAGAAATGTCAGGTGTCCCTCAGAGCTGAAAGAGGAATAAGGACCGTGATGGGTCTCATTTTCTACCTCACAGGTACTCGCTGTTGCCAGCTCTGGTCAGCATCTTGTAATATGGTTCATGGCAGTAATACTGGATACTGGCTTCATAGTTGTTCATGCCTTTTGTGGTGATGTAGCAGAAGTCCCCATTAGACAGGCTTAGGGGCTTCCCCAGTTCTTGACTTAGAGAGAACACAGGGTTTTAAGGAAGTGGAGGACATCTGTGCACAGACTTCATTCAGGGCAATGGGGGGTCTCGGGAGCCTCAGAGAAGCATGGTCAGTAGGGTGCACACTTGCACTAGATGGAGTAAAATTCAGTTCTGGCACAGCCCATCAGGCCTGAGATGAGGACTAAACAGCTTCTAAGGAACAAGCCAGGAGGCAGGACCCTTGGAGATGAGGGGTCTTTCTCCCTCCCAGCTCAAGTCTGAGATTAAGGGATGGCAGACATCCAGTTTGTGACTTACTCTTGCACCTGGGCATGGCACGATGCCATGTGCCATCATGCTGGCAAACAGCTGTGAAGGAGAGTAGCGCCTGATTTCCCTGTTTAAGCAGAAGTTAGACATGCTGTCAGCACTCAGCTCCCCACTTCCAAGGTGCATGCTGAGTGTGGGGATGTGATGGCAGCTGTGTCCATCTCTTAGACCTCAGCTCCCTCACAGATGTGCCTCCTCCTCCTTCCTCCCTATTCTCGCTAGCTAGTGCTCTCAATCCAAGGCTGCAGATGGGATGCCGAGTTCCAAAGCAGAAACTCACAGCAAGGTTAATTGGTAGGTTCAATAACTCTGATTTTAGATCCTGGACTGTTTCCACTAGACCCCTTGCCCCCTCCGAAAGTCTAATAAAGCCAAGTCAGGATTGTACTTCTGTATCAAAACAAAGACCATTTTCTAGAGCAGACCCAGGCTTTTAGGCTTCTCCCTCTTCCTGAAACAGTCTACCAGCCAAGGTCTCCATCACACTTCCTTCCACACGCCAGTTTTCTTAAAGCCCAGGGCTTTCCCTAAACTTCTAGTGCTACCTGGCCACTTTCATAGGTGTTTAACACAGTGACAAGGCAGGTGAGTGGACAGTTGACACCAGATCAAAGAGTGACACTCACTTGATAATATTGGAAAATATGGGTATTTTTTTTTGAGACAAGGCTTTTTTTTTTTTTTTTTTTTTTTTTTACATAACTCGGGCTGTCCTAGATTAGCTATGTAGCCCAGGCTGTCTTCAAATTCATAATTTTCTTGCATGAGTTTCCTCATGAGTTACAGGTGTAGGTGCTGTTGCCACTGGTTATAAATAACTTATTAAGAGCAAAAATCAATGGGTGTAAGCGGACTTGTAATCCCAGAACTCAGGAGATAGAGGCAGGAGGATAAAGAGTTTAAATCTAGGCTGGGCGATACAGTTACACTGATCGTCACCAGCCTACCAGCCTATCATCCCTTCTCTCTATCTATTTAACTCTCTCTCTCTCTCTGTCTCTCTGTCTCTCTATCTCTCCCTCGACCTCCCCTCCCCCCTGCCTCTCTCATTTTTTTTGAGATAGGGTTTTTCTTTGTAACCCTGGCTGTTCTAGAACTCTCTCTGTAGACCAAGCTACCCTTGCTTTCACCGTGATCTACCTGCCTCTAAAGGCCTCTGTCCTTAAGTGCTAGGATTTAAAGTCATGAGCCACCACTGCCTTGCTAAGACATCAGGTTCTTAAAACAAAACAAAACAAATCAAACAAAAACAAACCCTCTGAGTGGTTCCTGTATACAGACAAAGTAGATTCTTTTTCTTCTTCTTTACTGTACCTGGCCTTGAACCTAGGACTACCAGCATCCTTGACAAGCGCTCTCGTGCTGAGCTATATCCTCAGCTCTTTTTTCACTTTTTACTTTGAGATGAGATCTCACCGAGTCACCCCGCTGGCCTTGTACTTGCTCCATAGCCAGAGTGGACCTTGAACTTCAGTCCCTTTGATGTTTACTCAGATCCGAGAACAGACAGATTGATTCTTCCAGCCCCACCCTCCATGGCTCCACTTGAGATCTGCCCCTCTCTTCCTCCTGGGACACCCAGAGGATTTGTCTCATCAGCCTAGGCCTCTTACCTCCATGAGCTGGTAGCATTCCTTGCAGGTGACAGTGAAGTAATCCTAGAACTGGTTCTGAGGTTGCAGATCCTGGATATTGGTGAAGTCATCCAGAGCCTTGGGCTGGGGGCACTTGATGGCTGTTGGTGAGAGCATGCTCTTGTCAGAGCCATCGGTCCCCCTCCCGTTTCCATTATTACTGGCAGGCAAGGAGGGATAGATATCTTATTTTAGTTTAGGGGTCTCGAGACAATACCCCAGGTCTCATGCATGTTGGATACAAGTTTCCCAGGAAGCCACACTCCACCCTAACCCTCTCACTTTCAGTGGTGTAGTGCAGCTTCCAGCCTCGGCTGTCCCCTGACTCATCTGTGAAGAACAGCAGATCCACTGCATGGCTGCTGGTGTCAAGGTCTGGAGGCCTTTGCTTTCCACAGAATTCACCCAAGTTCTTCCCATTGGCATAGATCTGATGGGAAGAGGGGTGGAGATCGTGGTTAGTTCTCCAGTGTAGACATTTTTTATACAAGTCCCCTTGAGTGGCCAAGGATAGGAGAGCTACTCTAGACCTCTATGATGCTGGTCAACAATGTGTCCCTGTCCCACTCAGTCTGAGATCTGGAGGACCAAGGGTGTTTTTCAGCATCCTTGCCCTTTAGGCTGCTGTAGGCAGTAATTGGATGACTAGACTGGAAAGAAGGAAACATCATCGTCAGATTTCAGACTTAGAGAAAGTATTGAAGCAGCTCTTCTTTTTTATATCTTAATATTTATTTTTGTCTATGTATATGAAACATGTATCAGGGGAGGGCATTAGACCTCCTGGAGCTTGACTATAGGTGTCTGATAGCCACTGGATATGGAGCTGAGATCTCATCCTGCTGCTGGGAATTGAACTCTGGTCCTCTCTCTCAGTCTACAAGCCAGGTTTCCATCTATTACAGTCCATTTTTTAATTGGGCAGTTTGTTTTCTTGGCATTTAGCTTTTAGAATTCATTGTATATTCTAGACACCAAACTTGGCAGAAAGATTCTTCCATTCTGTGGGCGGCCTCTTCATTTGATTGACAGTCTTTTTTGCCATACAGAAGCTTCTTTCCTTAGTGAGATCCCCTCTGTGGATTGGTGGTCATCCTGCAATACAGGAATCCTATTCAGACTCCTGTACAGTCCATATCTGTGCCTATAAGCTGAGGGATACTCTCTACTAGTACCTCTTACAGTTGCAAAGTTTCAGGTCTTAAGTCAAGGTCCTCTATGGACTATTAGGAGTTGAGTTTTATGTATGCAGAGTGAGAGATAAAAGTCCAGTTTTATTTTACTGTCTGTTGATATCCAGATTTCCCAGCACTGTTTGTTGGAGATCCTGGCTTCTCTTCAATGTAGATATTGGTACTGAGTAGGAACCAGGTAGCTGTATATGTGTGGACTAGAATCACAGTAATATCTTCCTTCTTCTGATTCCACGTCTCCTTTTGTACAAGCACCGTGGCATTTTTAGTACAGTGACTCTGAAATCTGGTGGGGTGACTCCTCCAAAGCATCCTTTTTTGTTGTAGTTGTTGATCTGAATTAATTTCTCAAAGTGAGCATCAGACTTATAATACAGAAGAAAACAAAGAAGTTAGGTGACACATCAGTCAAGGTACATTGAGGTTACTGGATGCTTAATGACTCTTTACATAAAACAGATGAATGCATACATAAGGGCTGACAGGAACTAGACAATATAACAACTTGGGCTAGCTGTGACTTTTTGTGTTCCATGTAAAATTTGAGATTTTTTTCCCCCACATCTTCGAAGAATGGCCCTGAAATTGATTCTGGGGTTGCACTGAATCTGTAGATTGTTCTCAGTAGGATGGTAGGGTGCTTTCACAATCTGAGTTCTTCCAATCCATAATATGGAAGGTCTGTCCATCTTTTGGAGTTTTCTGCTATTTATGTATTACCCTTCCTTCCTTTCTTCCTTCCTTCCTTCCTTCCTTCCTTCCTTCCTTCCTTCCTTCCTTCTGTCTTTTATCTTTCTGTTTTTGGATTTTCATTTTTAGTTATTTGAAATTCTAAAAAAAAAAGCTGCTCATGTATGTTTTTAAAGAATATTTGTTGGTAAAAGCAGAAAAATAAAGCAATCTAGAGATGAAAATGTTCCCACTGGGGGAAGGTGTGGACCCAAGCTACATTTAGTTAAGATCCACCTTTTAACACTGGCAAGTTGAATTCACTTACTCATTGAGCATTAAACCAAATCATCCTTTCCTTCAAACATTTCCTCCCTTCCGTAAATCTGGGAGGTGTGTTGACGGCAAAGTGGACCAAATGGAAGCAAATTAACAAGCCAAACCATCAAAAATCAAAATGACTTCAGAGCCCTGAAAACAAATAAAATCAAAAGAAAAAAGAAAGAAAGAAAGAAAGAAAGAAAGAAAGAAAGAAAACAAAAACAAAACAAAGGTGAATGGCTGGTAACCCAAATGCTTTCAAAGCAAACAAAGCATACCTTATGAGTGGTTGGAAAGCATACTCTCAAAAAAGGTAACCAACAAGTAGGATTTAAAACAAAAAGCTCAGAGTGGACAACAGACTGTCAACCGAACAAGGGAAGTCTGAGTTCCAGAAAGGTCTCTCAAAGAATCTACCCAAGGAGATAATGCTGTCAGGTTTGGACACAAAGAACTTATGCTGGTACCTACTCGGGTCTGGGTGATGGCTCCAGTGTGCAGTGGTTCATTCCATAGCTGCAGAAACACAAACACAACTCTCACCTCACAGGGAATAAGAGATACTCTATTCTGGAACCAAATAAGTGCGACCATGGACCAGGAACACTGATACAGGTTACCCACAATGCCATGCTCCAATGAGAGATACCAGTTTCATGGGTCTTCATAGTTACAGAACAAAGAAAGCCACAAATGAAAGTACTTTTCAAAGACAGGAATGGGAACATCAGCTAGGTGGGCTCAGCAAAGCAAGGGTGTCTTAGGGTTTTACTACTGTGATCAGACACCATGACCAAGGCAACTCTAATAAAGGACAACATTTAATTGAAGGGCTTACAGGTTCAGAGGTTCAGTCTATTATCATCAAGGCAGGAGCAAGGCAGCATCCAGGCAGGCATGGTGCAAGAGGAGCTGAGTGTTCTACATCTTCCTCTAAAGGTCACTAGGAGAACGCTGGCTTCTATGAAGTTAGAAGGAGGATTTTATTTACCACCCTCACAGTGACACACTTCCTTTAAGAAGGTCACACGTCTCCTAATAGTGCCATATCCTGGGCCAAGCATATTCAACCATCACAAGGGGAATCTCTGCTCTAGGCCTTAGATTCTGTCTAATGATATGCTTAGCGTTTTTGGCTGGTAGAAGTTAGCAACCTGTCAATACTCCCCAAAAGGTTTCCCCTGATAAGTACAAGAATGTTAAGTCAGACACGGTCAGCAAGGAATGGTTTTTGAAAGGTCTGAAGATTGTTTAAGATGAACTGTAATTAGGCTCTCCTAACTCCAAGGTCACCCTTTCCACAACCACTGATGATCTAGTCAGTTAATCAGCCTTGTGAAAAAGCTAAGTCAGTGGAATATGTGGTTCTTTCTAGAATTTTTGTACACACAGACCACATACAGGAACATACACATGTGTAGTATATGTATATGTATATGTATGTGTATATGTATATGTATATGTATATGTATATGTATATGTATATGTATAATTTGTTTGTTTGTTTTGTTTTTGAGGCAGGAAACTCTCTGTGTGTCCTTTGCTGTCCTGGAACTTTCTCTGTGGACCAGGCTGGCCTTGAAATAACAGAAATCTGCCTATGTGCTGGGATTAAGGTGTGTGCCACCTCCTCCTGACTCATATTTATATTTTAAGGATTTGTTTGTTTTTATTTAATATGTATGAATAACCAGTAAGCATGTCTCTCCATCAAGTGCATGCCTGGTGGCGAGGGATGTCAGAAGAGGGCATTGGATTTGATGGGACTATTGTTACTGATGTTGTAAGTTGCCATGTGGGTGCTGAACCTGGGGGCTCTGGAACTACAACCAGTGCTCTTAACCTGTAATGCATCTCCTTAGCTCCTATATTGTATTTCGAGACAGCTTCTCATGTAGCCTAGTCTGGCCTCAAACTCATGATGATCTTGATCTCCTGATTCCCCTGACTCTACCTTCCCTGAGTTTTCTGGGATTATAGGCATGTGCCTGGGATGTACACTCCCAACTCGGGAAAGGGGGTGGGGAGACCACAAGTACACATATTTAACATATATATTCCTATATGTATCTGCAAGGAGGAATACTCAAAGTGACTTACTGTGATGGTTAGGGTTAATTGTCCTCTCGGTACAATCACGTGTCACTAGGAAAGAGGTCTCAGAGCAGAATTATCTGGATGAGGGTGGTCTGAGGCCATGTGTTCTACTTTGTTTGTTTCACTGTAAGCAAATACCCTGACAAAAAGCATCTTAGGGATTTGTAGCTAGTTTTATGGCAACTTGACACAAGCTAGAGACCTTGGAGAGGAGGGAGCCTAACTGAGAAAATGCCTCTAGAAGATCTGGCTGTAGGCAACACTGGAGGACATTTTCTTAATTAGTGATTGATAGGGAAGGGTTCAGGCCATTATGGGTGGTGCCATCCCTGAGCTGGGTGTCTTGTGTTCTATAACAAACAGCCTGAGCAATCCACGGGGAGCAAGGTGGTAAGCAGGACCTGTCCATATCTTCTGCATCAGCCCCTGCCTCCAGGTGCCTGCCTTGTTTGAGTTCCTGCTTTGGCTTCCCTACATGGACTGTGCTCAGAGCGTGTAAGCCAAATAAAGCCTTTCCTCCTCAAGTTGCTGTTGGTCATGGCATCTTATCTTGGCAACAGAAGTCCTAACCTTCTCGCTAACTAAGAGAGGGAGAAAGAATTTATTTTAGCTCATGATCCCAGTCTGTCGTCCTCGCAGGGAAGTCAAAGCGGGAACTTGCAGTACTCACATCCACAGCAGCAATTGTACCCAGGAGTGACTCACTCACTGAGGGACACAGTTGGGCCCAGGTTTCATTCAACTGCTGGAGTACTTACAACACCCTGCAGCATTGAGCACAGAAGTCTTAGTGAGCCTACACCATACACGTGGCTTGGTCCCTTTCACGTTTCTCTTGCTGTTAACGTATACTTTCAATATCTCTTTCTGCACATGATGCTTCGATTTCCTGTTCATATAAGTTAGACAACAAGCAACCCTCTCTCTTTAGTTTTGATACTGAGTCACACCACATTCGTTGTCTCTACTGGTTCCAGTTCCCGGGGTCAAGCTGCTTATCCTCCTGGGTTTCTGTGAGTTCAGGTCTTGTGGACTATGGGGCATCTTCTCTTTGGGTATCCTTTGGGCTTTGCCTTTTAGAACTGCTGGGACTTGAGTTATATAGATTTAGACACAAAGAGAAGTGATGGAGTGACTTGGAGGAGCTAGTTATTGTTTTGCCCAGCAACTGCTTCTTGGAGGTTGTTGACATTTCCTTAAGCAAGGCAGGTTTCCTGAGTAAAGCTACATCAGAAACAGACAGACATGTTTGAATATGAACAATATCACAATATATTGGTTAACACTAAAGTTACAGGCTGCTTGGGTTTGGTTGGCTGCTATTTGTTAAGTAGTCCCAATTTTCCTTGATAGATATCTATTGCAAAACACACAGGCATATTTATTCTGAACTTAAGACTGAGCACGGTGTCCCACACCTTAAATTCCAGCGCTGAGGCAGAGGCAGAGGCAGAGGCAGAGGCAGAGGCAGAGGCAGAGGCAGAGGCAGAGGCAGAGGCAGAGGCAGAGGCAGAGGCAGAGGCAGAGGCAGAGGCAGAGGCAGAGGCAGAGGCAGAGGCAGAGGCAGAGAGGCGGAGGCGGGGGCGGAGGCGGAGGCGGAGGCGGAGGCAGAGAGGCAGAGAGGCAGAGAGGCAGAGGCGGAGGCTGAGGCTGAGGCTGAGGTGGAGGCGGAGGCGGAGGCGGAGGCAGAGGCAGAGGCAGAGGCAGAGGCAGAGGCAGAGGTAGATGGATCTCTGTGAATTCAGAGCCAGTCTGGTCTACACACTGAGTTTTCAGCCAACCAGCACTGTCTAGAAACAAAGCCTGTCTCTTAGAAAGAAAGAAAGAAAGAAAGAAAGAAAGAAAGAAAGAAAGAAAGAGAGAGAGAGAGAGAGAAACAACAAAAAACCTGAAATCAATCTTAATTACTAACATTAACTTTGTGATCACACAGTACCTGATGGTCATTGCAGATGTATATGTATATATGTAAGTTATGGAATGGCTCCAAAAAGTGTGCCTGGTGATGTAGTTCACATGGTAAACCTTTGAGAATGGGCCTGATTTCCTTGTGTATGCCTGTAATCCCAGCATTTGGAAGGGAGAGGCTAGGATTAGAAATTTAACACCATCTGCTACTTCGTTGTGAGTTCTCAGGATATACAAGACCCTGTATAAAGGAAGAAAGAAAGGAAGGAGGGGAGGAAGGAAGGAGGAAAGGAGGGGTAGAAGGAAGAAGGGAAGGAAGAATGGAGGGAAGATGACAGGTTCATTGGGGTGGGTCATTGCCATCCCAATGTTGGAGGACCTTTTCTTTATAGGATACAGATGAAGGCATGACACTCTAATTAGGTATAGTATGTTTGATCAGTTCTCTGGTCTGGTTTTTTTGATATGATTTTAATATGCTGTATGGTTCCAATTTACTTTGATAATGACACAGAAATGCTAAAGAGGGCTGAGGAGACAGTTAAGTCAGTAAAATGCTTGCTGTACAAGCAAGAGGACCTGAGTTTGGATCTCCAGCACCCATGTAAAAAAATAGGGTGGTGGTACACAGTTTTTTTTTTTTTGTTGTTTGTTTGTTTGGTTTTCGAGACAGGATTTCTCTGTGTAACCCTGGCTGTCCTGGAAATAGCTCTGTGGATCAGACTAGCCTAGAACTCACAGAGGTCCAGCAGCCTCTGTCTCCAGAGTTCTGGGATTAAAAGCATGTATCACTATACCCGGCTGTGGTGTGCCTCTTTATTCTTAGTAGTGGTGAGATGGTCTCAAGCAAGAAGATTCTGGGAGCTTCCAGGACAGCCAGTCTGGCCAAATCAATGAGCTCTGGTCTCAATGAGAGAGTCTGTTTCAAAACCAAACTGTGGATACCATGCCTTCCACCACTACCACCACCACCACCACCATCACCACCACCACACCATTACCACCATCATAATCACCACACTACCACTATCAAAACTATCACCACCACCACCTCCATTACCATCAAAAACACTGTTACCACCACCAAAATCATGACCACTACCACCAAAACCAAAACCCAACCAATCAACCAACCAACCAATGATCAAAGACACAAATAAGTAGAAATAGAGGAAAACATCTGACATTGACACATTGACTTCTGTTTTTCATATGCACGTACAAATGCTTGCCTTAGTACTTGATTGCTCTCTCTCTCTCTCTCTCTCTCTCTCACGCACATGCACATACACATGCACACACACACATGCACACACACATGCACACACACACACACACACACACACACACACACACACACTCATACATATTTATCCCTACCCTATTAATATGACAAGAATTTCAAGGGTTGGCATTTAGATGACCAACTGTTGGGTTGCTAAGGAGCCAAGCCTGCAGTTTGCAGGTTTACAGCTAAGCTGAGCATCATGGTTGAGTCACACAGCAGAGAGAAAGCATAGGACTATCCAGAAGGACAAACAATTGTGTAGATGGAGAAATGGATGGGTGGAAATTTGATTCGGTCATGTCAACTGTAGGCACAACTGAGCAGAAGCCAAGGGGACAGTCAGTTCTCTGCCTGTTGGTCCCCAGCTAATCAGATGGCAGGTCCTTTAGGGCCATTGGCCTGGAGGCTGGGAGTTCTTTTCCTTATGGGTGCCAGATGAGGGTGTGGCACTCTCTTTAGGGCTGGTGTGTTTGCTCAGTTCCTTAGCCTGTTTTTCTTGATATGTTCATATGGTCCCATTGATATTGATAAGCTTATAGAGCGGTGCCCTTTTAACTATGAGGAATGAATTTATCATCCTGTGCCTCATGGGTGGTGCTGGGTAGGTGGTGATGTCTACATGCACAGCCAGGTGCAGAGATATGCTGCTCTGCATTTGAACTCAGAATGGAGTTCAACACTGCTTGTACAATGCATCCCTGGTCCCTCGAGACAACCTGGAAAGCCACTGTTTTATACCATGGGAGTTAAAGCTAGGGTGGACCAGCTCCTGGGCCTGTGCCATGGCTTCAGAGAAAGGCTCCTGCTGCAAAGCATGACTATTTGAGTTCAGTCTCTGGGACTCACATGGTAGAAGGAGAAAGCCTACTCCTGCAAGTTGTGGACATACACACACACACACACACACACACACACACACACACATGCACATACACACAGGTGTGTACAGAGGATGAGGGCCTGGTGGTGGTGGTACAACAAGTGTTTAATCTCGTATTCAGCAGGCAGATCTCTGAGTTCAAGGACAGCATGGTCTAGAGAGTGAGTTCTTCCAGGATAGCCAAGGCTACAGAGAGAGACCCATCTGGGAAGACACACATAAAATGAAGAAGTTTCTAGCTTCCTCTTACTCTGAGTGTGCCCTGTTCACAGGGGAGACGTTTCATCAGAATTTGGGGCATGATATCACTGCTTCATCGAGGTCTTCTCAGGTGGCCTCATTGTAAAGAATGGAATCCTGTCACTACACCCCCCCCCCCGCCCCAGTCATTCTGTTCCGTTTAAGAACAGACATTAGGACAGTAAGTTCAAGTGTATTGTAACTTAGCTGACCACAGGATGGAACTAGATGTAAAGAAGAGCAAGCGAGCCTGCAGGACAGGACAGTGCCCTTCAGAGCACTCAGAGACAGGATTTGTGGAGCTTAGGGCTGTGGGTGCAGGATGGCCCTTTCCCACCTGGCTTTGCAATGTGTAGAGTCCACTGTACTCTATGCTGGTTGAGGAGATCACTAATCACAGCTACTTAGGAAGCTGATGCAGGAGGATTACAAAATCAAGACCTACCTAGGAACCTTAGCATGACACTGTCTGGCAATAAACACAGGTACAAAGAGGGCTGGAGGGAACAGAGATGGCTCTGAGGGGAAGCCACTCATCATACAAGACTGAACCGGAGCTCAATCCCCAGATCCGCTGTAGACATGGAAGAGAATGCTGACTGCACCAAGTTCTTTTCAGACCTCCGCATATCCACTGCACAGGTGTGGCCTGTCAGTTATACTCACACCATCATAATAAAATGTGGACCAATACCCTGTGAATACTGGCTCAGTGGGATAGTACATGTCTAGCGTGTTCGAAAGTGAAGGCTCAACCCACAGTACAATAATGACAACAACAACAACTACAGCTAAAACAGCAGTAAGTTGAGTGTGAGTTCAAGGCCAGCTAGGGCTGTGTAGCATGACCCGGTCTCAAGAAAAAGAAATAAAGCCAGGGACAGTGGCACATGCCTTTAATCTCAGCACGCAGGATGAGGAAGGCACAGGCAGATCTATGTGAGTTTGAGGTCAGCCTGATCTATAGAACAAGTTTCAGGACAGCCAGGCTACGCAGAGAAACTGTTTAAAATGAACAAACAAACAAACAACCCAAAACAAACAAACAAACAAACAACTACACAATCAAATCAAACCAAACCAAACCAAACCAAACCAAACCAAACCAAACCAAACCAAATGTACCAAACTAAAAAACCCAAAAGGAAATCAAACCACCCAATGAAACAAAATAAAACAAAACAAAATGAAACAAAAACCTGCTGGGTGTGGCGACACACCTGTATCCCAGTGTTCAAGAGGCTGATGGTAGAATTGCCCTGGAACTGGAGGCTAACCTGGGCTACAGAGTGAGATCTTGTCTCAAAACAATATCATCTAACAAAAAGAAACCCTCACCCAGCTCAAAACTTTTTTTATAAAAAGTATTTATTTATATGAGTGCACTGTAGCTGTCTTCAGACACACCAGAAGAAGGCATCAGATCACATTACAGATGAGTGTGAGCGACCGCGTGGTTGCTGGAAATTGAGCTCAGCTCTTCTTAGAAGAGCAGTTAGTGCTCTTAACCAGTAAGGCATCTTTCCTGCCTCCAACTTAAAAAAAAAACACTATATATGTGATCTTGTTTTGTGCAATCAAAAGAAAAGGTTGCTAGCAAAATAAATAAATAAATAAATAAATAAATAAATAAATAAATAAATAAGTGACTAATATGTTCACTTTTAGAAGCAAACCAGATGGTTACTTCTCCAGGAGATAAGAAATTGGAAAACTAATCACGCCGGGCAGTGGTGGAGCACGCCTTTAGTCCCAGCACTTGGGAGGCAGAGGCAGGTGGATTTCTGGGTTCGAGGCCAGCCTGGTCTACAGAGTGATTTCCAGGACAGCCAGGGCTACACAGAGAAACCCTGTCTTGAAAAACCAAAAAAAAAAAAAAAAAAGCTAATCATATATACACAGAAAAATAAAACCTACTGCGTTATCATTAAACTTTTACCTATTTTTTTTGGTCTTTTTTCCCACTAGAAAGTAAGTTTCTTTTTCGTTTAAAAAAAATGTATTTTTTGGCTGGGTGTGGTGACGCACGCCTTTAATCCCAGCACTTGGGAGGCAGAGACCGATGGATTTTTGAGTTTGAAGCCAGCCTGGTCTACCAAATGAGTTCCAGGACCGCCAGGGCTATACAGAGAAACTCTGTCTCCAAAAACCAATCTATCTATCTATCTATCTATCTATCTATCTATCTATCTATCTATCTATCTATATTTATATATCTATATATCTCTATATATATCTATATATTTCTATATATATCTATATATCTAGGTATATATATATCTAGGTATATAGATATATAGATATATAGATATATATGTATATACATTGGTGCACTGTCTTACTGGGTCTGTAGTCCTGGTGGCTTGGTGCTTTTCTGGGCCTTGGCCCTGCTCAGTGCTGGTACTGGGATACACCATTAATCTGGCTTGGAAAGAAAGTTCCTTCTGAGTATGGGGCTAGGGAAGGAAGGGGCTCACAGGGCAGGTCACAAATAAAGATCTTTGCCTATGTTTGTATTCTCAATACACAGGAGACACTCAGTGTATGTCTATGTATAATGTAGGTGAAGCGGGCCTATAATCATAGCTACTGAGGCCAGGGCATGAGACCATAAATTCAAGGCCAGCGTGGAAGCTCAAGAAGACTCTGTCTAAACGACAACAAAGTCCATGGGATGGGGGTGGGGGTGGGGGTGGGGGTGGGAAGGAGGTTTGGGGGACAGTGACAGGGTACGGGAGACAGGAGGGCAGGGGGGACAGCTGAAAAGATGGCTCAGCAGTTAAGGAACACTCATTATTTTGCAAAAGATATTCCCAGCATTCAGGTTGGACAGCTCACAACCGCCCATAATTCCAGATCCAGGGCATCTGACATCCTCGTCTGGTTCCATCCGCACCTGCACACATATGGTATGTATACAGACAGACATAGAGAACACATAAATGTAAAGTAACACCTTTAAAATTAATTTAATATATTTTTATTCATGTGAGTTGTGTGTGTGTGTGTTTTGTATGTGTGTGTGTGTCTGTGTGTCTGTCTGCACAAGATGTGTGTGTATGTGTGGAGGGCAGAGGACATCCATGTGAATCAGTTCTCTCTTTCTATCAAGTAAGGTCCTGGGGATTTAACTCTGGTCTTCAGGCTTGGTAGTGAGCACCTTCACACGCTGAGCCATCTGACCAACCCATCTAAACATCTTTTAAAAAACCCCAAACTAGTAAAAAGAAGGCTAGGGAGGTGCTCAGTGGTCCAGTGCTTGCACAGAGCACCCTAGGTTCAGTCTGAAGTACCACAAATCAATAAGAACCTTATCTGTGAGATAAATGAATTCTGAAGACATATTAAAGGTTTCTGTTTTCCTTTCTCTGTGGTAGTAGGGATTGACCTCGGGACCTGGAGCATGCCAGGAAGGCACTGTACCCATCAGGCTGTGTTCCCCACCCTGGAGGCCACAATGAGCAGTCACTAGAGAAAGGGCGCTCTGCTTGTCAGTCGTAAGACATTTGGAGAAACCATTACCTCGGATCTGACTCTGATGAGCATCTTAGTTTCAGAGATGTGTAGGGCTGTGTCCAGGAAGATGTATTTCTCACCTGGTGTAGGATAAACCCAGGGACGATGAGACAGGAAAGGGGTTAGCGTGGGTCTGGAAAACAGGGCTTGGCCTGCTGTGGAAATGCTGGCCATTCTAAGTCCCCTTTCAAGCTTCAATTCTTTTTTTTTCCTTTTTTTTTGGCATTTTTTATTAGATATTTTCTTCATTTACATTTCAAATGCTATCCCCAAAGCTCCTAATACCCCCCCTTTGCCCTGCTCCCCAAGTCACTCACTCCTGCCTCCTGTCCCTGGCCATCCCCTCTACTGGGGCATATGATCTTCACAATACCAAGGGCCTCTCCTCCCATTGATGGCTGACTAGGCCATCCTCTGCTACATATGTAACTAGAGACACAGCTCCAGCGGGTACTGGTTAGTTCATATTGATGTTCCTCCTATAGGGTTGCAGACCCCTTTAGCTCCTTGGGTACTTTCTCTAGCTCCTTCATTAGGGGCCCTGTTTTCCATCCAATAGATGACTATGAGCATCCACTTCTGTATTTGCCAGGTATTGGCATAGTCTCAAAAGAGAGAGCTATGTCAGGGTCCTGTTATCAAAATCTTTCTGGCATATCCAATAGTGTCTTGCTTTGGTGGTTGTATATGGGATGGATCCCTGGGTGGGTCAGTCTCTGGATGGTCTTTCCTTCCATCTCAGCTCTGAACTTAGCTCTGTAACTCCTTCCATGTGTATTTTGTTCCCCATTCTAAGAAGGAGCAAAGTATCCACACTTTGGTCTTCCTTCTTGAGTTTCATGTGTTTTGCAAATTATATATTGGAAATTCTAAGTTTCTGGGCTAATATTCACTTATCGGTGAGTGCATATCATGTGTGTTCTTATGTGATTGGGTTACATCACTCGGGATGATATCCTCCAGATGCATCCATTTGCTTAAGAATTTCATGAATTCATTGTTTTTAATTGCTGAGCAGTACTCCATTGTGTAAATACACTACATTTTCTGTGTCCTGTAGGGAAAAAACCCCCAAATACCCGAGATAAGCAACTAATTATAAGGAAGGGTAGATTTTGGCTCATCATCTCATAGATTCCAGTCCATAGCCACTTCTTCCTGTTGTTCTGGACCTGTGACAACACCGCACATAATGGCTACAGTGTGTGGTGGCAGAGGCTGCTGGCTCCACTTGGAGCAAAGAGAAGAAGAGCATGCCCCATCATCCAACTTCGTCTTATAAGATTTGTTGTCTGAAGGCCTAGTATAGAGGTTCTCAACCTGTGGGTCGCAATCCTCCTTACCAAACCTCTAGCTCCAAAATATTTACATTGTGACTCATAACAGTAGCAAAATTACAGTTATGAAGTAACAATGAAAATAATTTTATGGCTTGGGGTTGGGGGGAGGTCACCACAACCTGAGGAAGTGTATTAAAGGGTCGTGGCCTGAGAAAGTTGAGAACCACTGCTTTGGTGTCTCTCACTAGTGCCATGGGCTGGTGAGCAAGCCTGGAACAGGTCTGACTGTTTGTCTTCCTAATAATGTTGCATTATAGAGCTTACTTCCTATAAGTATCACATGAGCAGCAGAGCAGTCCAGCTTTTATTTGTGAGAGCAAGGCGTAGGTGTGGTGTGCTGGGTTGGCAAATTCCACCCTACACACAGGATCACAGAAGAAACAGGAGAAGGCCTGACCTGGGATTCAAGTGACTCATTCATGAGCTTGAGAGTGGGAAATTCTCCAGCTTCCTTGACGCATTTCAAGGTTGAAGAGTAACTAGAGGTGAGTTTGCTGGTGTTGCAGGTAGCTTAAAGTCATGAGAGTTAGTGACTGAAATTAAAAAGCAGAAGAGTGTCCGGTGTGGTGCTACCTATAATTCCAGCACTCAAAATAAGAGGCAGGGGAATCAGAATTTCGAGGGTTTTTGAGCCTTTCCTGCATAGTGAGTTTGAGGTTAGCTTGGAATACATGTGTACCTGTCTCAGAATGAAAACGAAAAGTACCTTTTGGTGACTTTTGGTAGCTAACAAGCATGAGGTCCAAGAGAAAGCCTGACTGCCCTAGGAGGAAAATGCTTTAAAACAGAGTGATTTCATGAAAGTCAATGGTAGGAGTCATAAAAGAGATGCGTATCTAGAAATACCTGGAAAGAGTCCATGAATGCCTGTCCAATAGGCCAGAGAGATGGCTCAGCTGTTAAGAGCAATGGCTTCCCTTCCAGGAGAACAGGTTTAATTCCCCTGCACCCACAAAGAAGCTCATAACAGACTATTTAACTCAAACGGCATCTGCTGCCCCCTTCTGGAGTTTTCACTTACTGCACACGCATGATATGTAGTAAGGTAAGACATAAATAAATAAAAGTCACACAGAAATAAAAATAAAGGTTAAAGCCGGACGTGGTGGCAAACACCTTTAATCCCAGCATTTGGGAGGCAGAGGCAGGCGGATTTCTGAGTTTGAGCAGCCTGGTCTACAGAGTGAGTTCCAAGAGAGCCAGGGCTATACAGAGAAACCCTGTCTCTAAAAACCAACCAATCAATCAATCAATAAATAAATGTATGTTAAAAAAGAGTGAGTATTCTTTTGTAGAAGATTCATTACAATGTAGAGCTCCCCAACAGTTACTGGGGTTTTGAAGACTGGGCTGTAGGGAAAAATAGAAACTAAAAAGTTCCACCCAAGAGTGTCCATGGAGGTAGGGATGGTGTCAGAGCCCCACAAGGAACAGAATTTCAAGACAGCAGGAAATGGAGATGTAGTTCTTTGGAAAAGTGTTTTTTCTTTTCCTTTTTAAAGCTGATTTTGATGGTTAATCCCAGATTTGTGTGAGGCAGAGGCCGGGGGATCTCTGAATTTGGGGCTAGTCTGGTTGAGAGGGTGGGGGAAGGAGGGAGGAATCCAGAACACTCAAAACCAAACCAACAAACAAATCCTGGTGTGTGTGTGTGGGGGTGGGGGTGGGGGGGACAAGGCTTTAATTCCAGCAAGTGGGAGGCAGACACAGGCAGATCTCCTCCAAGTTTGAGGCCAGCCTGGTTGTCACAGAGAAATCCTGTTTTGAACTCTTCTGAACTTGGATCACAGCTGTGTATCAAATTAAACAAGAAACAAATGTATTATACAGAATTAGCTGGCCTGATACTCTATGTAGCCCAGGCTAGACTCAGATTCTCAGAAATTCTTCTTCTGGAATTACAGGCATTGGCAACCTTGCCCAGCCTTGAGATGGGACTTTCCGGAATAAGAAATCTTGAGAGCAAATGCCGTCTGCAGTCTAGGTGTAAATTGTCTCAAAGGCAGGATGAGTTGCATTTATTTTTTAATTAAAAAATGAATTGCATTTGCATGGTCTCAGAAGAACTGTTCTCAGGAGAACTGTTGGTTCTCCTATGATGTGGGTCGCAGGGAATGTAGAGTTCATGTCTTTCTGCCTGGAGGTAGGTACCTTTCTAAGCTGAGCCATCTTGCCTCCTAGAGCCTCCAGACAAGGAATTCTACTTCTGAATACTCTCTTCCTTTGATTCCTCACTCACACAGATAGAGGGCTGGACTTTCTGAGTTTAGTTTTCTCCGCTCCTGTTAACCCTTTCCTCCTTAAAAAAAATAAATCACCTGACTTCTCGAAAGCTCTGAAACACACCCTTTGGCTGTAAGAGAGAATTAGCACCCTCAAAATTCCCCATTCCCCTCTTTTGCTCTGAAACTCTCAGCCCAGTGAAGCTGGTGCAGTTCTTGTTTTTTGTTTTTGTTATTTTTGTTTTTTGTTTTTTGTTTTTTTCGAGACAGGGTTTCTCTGTTTAGCCCTGGCTGTCCTGGAACTCACTTTGTAGACCAGGCTGGCCTGGAACTCAGAAATCGGCCTGCCTCTGCCTCCTGAGTGCTGGGATTCAAGGCGTGCACCACCACGTGTTTTAAACGCAGAGGATGCTCTAAGATCAAGGCATATTACCCTTAACTAGTTTGTAATCTCCCAGGCCCCTCTGTTTGGAATAGGGACTTTTGGACATGCACAACACACTTTCTTAGGGAATCTTTAGAGCAAACAGAACAGGGAAGTGGGGCGGAGCTTCTTGCAGAAGCCACTCCCTCTGGAGCCTCAGGAGTTTAAAAGCATTACCACAGGCAGGAGAGGAGGCTGACCCACTTGTTCCCATCAGCTCCTGAAGGTAACAACTTTAAAGAGCAAGCCTTAAAGAGCAAAGCTTTGAAGAGGGAACAGGGAAAGACAGGGAGCCATGTAGAGTAAGGTTTGGAGCAAAGATGGAGGGTTGGAAGGAGCTCAGAATGAAGTCAGAATACAGACAAGGGTTCTCATATGCTGGAACCCAGCACCACCCCACCCCACCTCAGCCTCATCCTTTCTTTTTTTTTTTTGTCAACTTTTATTAGATATTTTCTTCATTTACATTTCAAGTGTTATCCAGAAAGTTCCCTATACCCTCCCCCCTCCCGGCCCTGCTCCCCTACCCACCCCCTCCCCCTTCTTGGCCCTGGCGTTCCCCTGTATTGGGGCATATAAAGTCTGCATGACCAAGGGGCCCCTCTTCCCCCTGATGGCCAACTAGGCCATCCTCTTC
>CACVCL010034403.1:0-47180 GCA_902729485.2 Mus minutoides
TTTTTTATGATAGCATGATGTTAGAATGTCCCTAAAAGTAAGCTTGCAGGAGAGATGTAAACAACTTTGGTCATTAGTCAGTCCCTGATTCAGCTGACTTATGGAGAGATTAGGAACAGGTGCCAAATGGCTAGCACAGACTCTAAAATTATGGTTAATACAGGGGGAAATTGCTCTCATTCCAACCTCATAAAGCATACATCCATAATTCTCTCTGCCACTGCTGCTGGCTTCATTAACAGTGCCTTGAATAGTAAGTAGTGGGCTTAGCCTTAAAAGGAAAAAGGCTCCAGAGGATACAGATGGTGCTTTATTGATAATGAAGCCCCTTTTAGTGTGTGTCTAGAGTCCTGTTGCTCTGTCATTTCCCGCTTCATTCTTTTATTCACTTATAAAGTATTTACTAAGAAAGTTCCTGCTTGTGACAGACACTGTATTAGTCTGTATCACAGAATCAAGTTATGTAGCATCTATGCTGCCCTCAAAAGGCTTCCTATCCAGTAAGAACAGAACTGAGTACAGTGGCTATAAGTTCATATTTGGATAAAAAAGGAGATTTATAAATTGTTAACTTGCCTATTATAAATCTTCTATATAAGCATAGAGAAGTCAAGCTGCAACTTAGAAATTTCCTAACTAGTGGCAAGCTTTCATGATTCTAGGAAGTACTACACAAGCTGCTCAGGGAGAAAAACGTTTTATTAAATGGTCTTTCCTGTGTTTCCTTCAAGCTAATACACTAGCATGTTGTATAAGATGTGCCCACAGGTACAATAGCATGACTGCCAAGGGAGTAAACAACCACTCTGGATTGAAGCCTGATCCACATGATGGAATTCATAGTTGATGTGGTTGCCTTGGAGAAAAGCCCAGATTAAAGGTGTGTGCTATCACACCTTGAACTCGGAGATCTCCCTGTCTTAATCTTATGGAATCCATAGCCACTATGCTTCAAGATCTCCATACCAAGATCCAGATCAGAAACTTCTATCTCCCAACCTCCAGGTTACAGTCACTGGCAAACCTTCCAGTTCTGGATTGTAGTTCATTTCAAATATAGTTAAGTTGACAACCAGGGATAGCCACTACACTAAGTAACTCAGGAAGTCATTTAAAAAGCCAAAGATGAAGACAACAAAACAAAAAGAAGATAAAGGAGAGATACATTTTGGAACAAAAAGTTATTCATTCACAATGATAGGGGCCAAGAAGGAGTAATATAGGCTTACACTGACCGTAATACATTATATACCTGCATGAAATTGTCATAGATGAAAATAAATAAATAAATAGTAAAATTAAGGCTAGTTTCTGTTACATAATAAAGCTCATTTCAAAAATACTTTCTTTACTTGCTTGTTTCTGTTATGTACAAATGTAACTGCCTCTTAATTATTCTTTTCACTGTTCAAGGTTTATTTGGTGTTTTCTTTGGCATGGCACTTGATCAAGTCTTTGGTTCCATCATTGATATGCAGATCTTACATTTCACATAGTACAATGTATACTACATACACATGTAATACATAAAATATCCTGTGGAACATTTATGCACGAAATATGCATAATGGATTTACATACTGGAGCCAGGTTATGACTAACTGGGAACTCATTGGCCTAGGCATGTTTGGTGAGGGTGCGCAGGGCAGCAATGCAGGAGGCTCACAGGATGATCACGGCCTGCAACACAGTTGGCAGTGTGTCTTGGAGACAGTGGGACTGTCACACTCACCAGGTTACCACTACACAAGTACCACTTGGCAGCAGGGCAGAGTGTGGGAAATGAGGGTTTTTTTTTCCCCCAGACCATCTCAACACAATTGTACTAACCACTGCTCAGATGACAAGTATGTGGTCTCCATAGAAACTCCGCTGAAGCCTGCACAGTGAAGTGCAGGAAAGACTAGAACTGCAGCTACTTCTGGACGCCCCAGAGGGTATCTGCACTCTTCTTCAGGCAACCCTCTTCCTCAGGGGTCAGTGTCACCTTCACAACATCTGAGATTCCATTTTGTTCCAGGATACATGGGACACTGAGGAAGACATCATCATTTTGTTTTTTGGTTTTTATTGAATATTTTCTTTATTTCCATTTCAAATGTTATCCCTTTTCCTCATTTCCCTTCTGAAAAACACCTTTCTCCCATCTTCTCCCCCATCCCCCTGCTCACCAACCCAACCACTCCTGCCTCCTGGCCCTGGCATTCCCCCACACTGGGGCATAGAGCCTTCATAGGACAAAGGGCCTTTCCTCCCACTGATGTCCATGTTCGAAATCCATCATCTCTCCCTTAGCTTGTTTTCCATGAACATGAACAAGGGCAAGCTCATTCCACTAAGTCCTTCATTAAGATACTGATAGCACAAGCCATGCCAACAGCACCAACCCCAACAATTTAATTTTGTTTTGGGGGACCTGTTCTTCCTTAAGAAGATTCACAACCACCTGGTCCTTGAGGGTTGCCCTCTTGGACTTTGAATCTTCTGAGACTGGAAGCCTGCCTGTTTTCACCTTCTCCGTGGCTGCAAGGCCGATGGCTTTGCTGAGTTGCAAGGCCCCAAGATGCAGAGAATCTCATCTGTCCCTGTTCTTCAGCTACTAGAGAGTGCTGGGTAGAGCCAAAGTAGAGGTCCCCCCACCTCCTTTCTCTCTCTCTCTCTCTCTCTCTCTCTCTCTCTCTCTCTCTCTCTCTCTCTCCCTCTCCCTCTTCCTCCCCCTCCCTCTCTCCCTCTCCCTCTCCCCCTCCTCTTCTCCTCTCCCATCTCTAATGAAAGTGCCCTTTAAATAGTAATATAAACAAACAAAATTGAAAAACTTGATATCAACAGTTGCCTTTGGTTTCATGAGAGAACTAGAATACAGACAATGGTGGTATTGGAGAATTTAGTGACTCATAAACCAATATATACACCAATATCAACTGACAAGTACAAAAGTTGGACTAAATGTGTTTTGCATTATAGTATGGGGTAGGCATGGCTCCATAGACTCATGTGCTTAAACAAGCCTATGACTTCAGTCTTAGTTAAGTTTTTATTTCTGTGAACAGACCATAAACAAGGCAATTCTTATAAAGGAAAACAAGGAAAACATTTCATTGATGCTAGCTTACAATTTCAGAGTTTCAGTCTACTGTCATCATGGTAGAAAGCATAAAAGCATTCAGGCAGACTGGGTGCTGGAGGAAGCAAGAGTTTTACATCTTGATCAAAAGACAGCCAGAAGGAGATTGTCATCTGTAGGCAGTCAAGAGGCCAGGCATATATATATATATATATATATATATATATATATATATATCCTCTCAAAGTCCTGCCTCCACAGTGACAAACTTCTTCTAACAATCTTCTAACAATGCTATACCTCTTGCAATAAGGCCACACCTCCTAATAATGCAGTAGGCCAGGCATATTCAAGCCACTACAAACATTATTATTTGGTCATAGATAATAAAATCTCCCTTATTACTTATAAAGGCACTAAGGTGCAGAAAGAGATAACGTGGAAACTGTTCTTTTTAACCTAAATTTCAAGACTATTCATTCTTCCTACTTTTTGTTTTCCCCAGCTCCATATACGAAATTGAAACAGGAAAACACATGATTAGAAATATTGACTTCTTAGTTCAACCTTATGAAATTCCAGTCAATCTATAGACAGCACTGATAATCAGGTGTGTTTTTGACAAATGTGAATAAGTTACTGAAACGTGTATTCTAACAAATTTTCATATACAGCAAAAGAGCTTAGACAACTGTCTCCAATATGAAGACCGGATGTATTTCAAATCATTGGACCATCTGTTTGTACGTCCACAGAGTTCACCTGTCCCTGAAGACAGAAATTCGTGTCTAATCCCTGCCATAGTAGCTACATCTTTCCTTCACTGAAGGCTAATTGCAGATTCATGATACCTCATCTGAACTCCTTTTCCACCATTCTTTGTTCTGCTTCTTTTGTTTTTTGTTTTTTTTTTTTGAGAATAGTTAGTATTTTCATACAATATATTATGATTATGGTTCCTTCTCTCCTGACATCATTGCGCTCTCTCGCTCTCTCTCTCTCTGTCTCTCTCTCTCTCTCTCATGAGAATATAAGCAGGCATATAATAATAATTATCATGATCATAATGAAAATGGTAGCAAGATAGAGTAAAATAAAAAAACAGAAAAATCATTATGTTCTGAATTTAATACTAAATACTTATTTACATTGCTATTACATTGACTAAGTGACCTGAAGAGTCCTTTTACTGATCGTGACTACATGGCACTTCCAATACTCTATGTACTGTTCCTCAGTACTGTGTAAAATACAAAGAGACCTCAGTCCCTAGACCAAACGTATGAAATTTACTGGTGAACATAGGCGTATATGCCATTAGCTCTAATACTGTCATATAAATTCCCAAAGATATATAGAATTACAACATGATGTTTTTTCCCCTCATGCTTCTCCTTCATTCACATCAATATTTACTACCCTGGCTGGTATCACACTAAATTTTTACAATTTTAACTCCCTTGGCTATTTTGTTATCAAAGATTAGTTAATATAAAATGACCATAAATAAAAACCAAGTGATGCTTTTACTATATGACTTTTGAACCAAGCCAGATTAATCTTTCTCCTACAGCAAGGGAGAAATAGTGTGTCACAGATACAACATTTCAAACTCCAGTACTGATATTAATTAAACCAATGCTGTTATCTCCTAAGTCCAGGCATTAGAGACCAACCAGGTACCCTTGGCATTATATTGCTTGATAGATGCAGCTCCTAAAATACAAGCCAGTTAATTGCGTGAATTTAGTTCATACATATGTTTATGAAATGGGGTAGCAGAGTAATAAATGTAATGTACAAGAAAATACCAACGAGGCATAAACTATCCCATAATTTCTACCCATTTAATATTATTTCCCATAAAAATAACCCCAAGGTTCATCATCTCAAATTTTCATGAAGCTAAATGATGATAATTAAAATCTCAAATGTTTCTATATTGTCTGTGAAACAGATCTCATGGGTCTCACTTAAGTGATTAGAGAATTGATTCATTAGGAAAAATATTAGCATGAGGGGATTTTTATATCAAAAATATATGTTATGCCCAAAGATAATTTTAAAACTTGGAAATCAGAGGGATGATAATGTTCCTCTCATGTTAACTTAAGTCCAATAGAAGATTACATCAAACTGCCACTAAAATGTATTAACATCCATTTTGATAAATTCAGATATCCAGAAACCAACAAGTTACACTCCCTTAAGGACACTTTAGTTAATAGATATTTTTTACAGATGACTAAAAAATAGGTTGGAATTCAGCCAAAACCCATCTCACAGTGGATTCATGACACAAGTTTTGAAATATGCATTCTTGCATGACAAGAATTAGTTTTAGTTTTAATTTTCATCTTATGCTTCTGAATGATACTTCTAGAATCTTCTTATACTCAGTGGATGCCAGTGAATCCAGAGAAAGACAAGCAAATCTACAAACACTGACTCAGAAGCAACAGGATCAAAATGACCTTGCTGGAGACACATGGGCCTGTCTCATTAAAGAAATATCACCTTGAATATTTGTTATTCAAATATGAATAATTTGAAAATGTCTATATTCATTTATTTTAAATTCTAAAGGTTTGATAAAGCATTTTCTTTTGTTAAAACTCTCTTAGATTGGAAAGGATATTCCCACATACAAACATACATACACATAATAAATGGAAACGCTAGGATGCATGATGAGAGATGTTCAGCAATCAATCACCTTCTCAACATAGAAGAAATAAGAGATAAATGGTGCATTTTTGAGGTGAGGGTTTCTAGTAGAGTTCAGGAAAACAGCCTGCATATTAAGACTCTGACACCTGAGATAGTTCCACAGAAAAAACAGTAATGTGCCTTGGTGACCTACAGCACTGGCTTTCCAGAGTAGCATGCCTTCTGCAGATGAAATGGTGGGCAGTAGAGTGTTAACAAACACCGTAACATAGAATGCTAGCAATCCTAAACACAGAAAAGTTTCACAGTTTGCACAGGTTTGAAGCACAGTTGGAGGAGCAATTCAGGATATGCACAAGCACACTCCACTGAAGAAAGAGCTTTTATTATCAGCCTGACAAATACAGAATCTAGGATGCTACTGTTAGGTGCCATTTTGGAAAAAGCTGGCATTCTTATTGCACAAGTGGCAGAACATGACATGGCTTTTTCTCTGGGTTTTCATACATATTCCTTCACCGAGATATAAGAACAACTGTCTCACAAACCTATCTTGGCTCAGCAAAGGCACGGTGAGTCCAACATGCAGACACAGAAAATGTCCTCTTTAATATAAAGGTCTTACAGCCCCAGAGCATGATAAAGGATGCAGGAGTCAAGAGCCCAGGAATCAATTTCCTACTCCTATGGTACCCAGAGGATGGCAACCTGTGCATGTGATAAATTAGTAAAGATGCGACATCAACATGAAAAAATCTGTACTGTTTTATATACCAATAAAAATCGCTGATAAAGAAATCATAAATGAAACTCATACAAAGTAGCTACAAATAAAAATAAAGTACCTAGAAATAAACTTAACACAAGCTGTGAAAGACATCTGCTTTTTTAAAAAAATCATAATACTTTAATGAAAGAATTTGATGACCACACAAAAAATAGAATAATTTCCCATGTTCATAGTTAAGAAGAATACTGTTAAAATAGCCATAATATTATAATTTACAGATTAGGTACAAATGCAATCTAATACTAATGACATGCTTCACTAGAAAAAAATAAATCTTAAAATTCTTCATCCAAAAGCACAAGAGAATCTGATGAGGCAAAGAAATCCTAAGCAAAAAACAAATGCTAGGGATTCCACACTGTCCAACATCAAGGTATGCTGCAAAGTTGTAAGAAGCAAAATCTTATGTTAACATGAAAACAGACATAAAGAGCAATAGAACAAAGAGAGGGCAAGAAAGGGGAAATAAATAAATAAAACCTTAGTCACACCCAACCGCTTTTTGACAATAGAGCCAACAAATACATTGGAGAATGGACAGCTTCTTTAATAGTTGATACTTGAAAACTAGACACAGGTAGATTATTGAAATTACATTCTGGTTTCTTACTACATAATATTAACCCAAAATTTGATAAAGATGTTAATGTAATTAATATAATTTAATGCAACATTATCTACTAAAGGAAGTCTTGATGAAAATACTTCAAAATGTTTGTAGAGGCAGCAATTTTCAAACTATGAAATTGTACATAGCAGAGAAAATAATCAGTGCAGGGCAGAGATAATATATAAAGTTATAAAATGTATATCTTCCACTGGGGGAAAAACATTTAAAGTAGAATATCTAAATAACTTTTAAAAATCGATAAATAAAAATTCCAGGGAGACTATACCAATGCCTGGCAAACATTGAGGTGGAAGCTCACAGTCAGCTATTAGATGGAACACAGGGTTCCCAAGGAAGGAGCTAGTGAAAGTACCCAAGGAGCTGAAGGGGTCTTCAACCCTATAGGTGGAAGAATAACTATGAACTAACTAGTACCCCCTGAGCTCATGTCTCTAGCTGCATATATAGAAGAAGATGGCCTAGTTGGCCATCAATGGGAAGAGAGGCCCCTTGGTCATGCAGACTTTATATGCCCCAATACAGGGGAACGCCAGGGCCAAGAAGTGGGAGCGGGTGGGTAGGGGAGCAGGGCCAGGAGGGGGGAGGGTATAGGGAACTTTCTGGATAGCACTTGAAATGTAAATGAAGAAAATATCTAATAAAATTTGGGAAAAAAAGTAACTAGCAAAAAAAAAAAAAAATCCCACAAAAAATCAAATTCAAAATGAAAACAGGTCAAAATAGACTCACAAATTTATCAAAAATAGTCAAATACTTTAGGTATCCGTGGAATGGAAATATGAAGCAGAGTGAGGTCATCTCTTCCCATTTACAATTGTTCTTATCAAAACTTTTAAAAAATGGCCAGTGCCAGGAAAGATGTTGTGCAGAGGGGATGCTTCCACACTGCTGGTGGAAATGTGAATTAGCATGACCACTATAAAGAACAGTATGAAACTTCCCTGAAAAATTTAAAATAGATCCACCATGTGATCCAACTGTTGAACAGCTGGGTTTACATCAAGAAGGAACAGTACTTGCATATCTAAGAGAACCTACAAACTGGTCCTGATGCTGTGCTCTTCACAAAAGCAAAGATGTGGCATTAGCCCAGATAGCAAAAAAATAATAGCTAAAGACAATGGGGGTGTGTGTATTGTATTTGTTAACTGGATAAAATATTGAAAAGCCATTTCAGAAAGGAATTCAAAAACAGAAAGACATGATCATTATTCATAAAGGATATTCTGTTTATAGAGTCAAAACGGGAAATAATGTTCATATAGATCACAATAATGACAGAGTTAAGGTACAGGACAAAAAGAAAGCTGATGAGGAATGAGAAGAAAGGTATATAGCCAAAAATGATAGTGGAAGGGAAATGTTACATAAAATACCAAAGAAGAAAATTACATGACTTGTAACTAAGTCTCTGAATCATTAATGTCATTTTAAAGGATTTAAAATGCTACATTAATTAGAAATAGAAACGTTGATTGAACAAATAATTGGTGATAAATCCTAAAGACAAATCCTACCTTCCACTTCTAGATTCTTTATTCCTCAACAGGCTGCTTTATGGGACCAGCTTTCAAGGTAATAAAACTCAGCTCTAATGTCTTCCTCATCAATAGCTATGCCAGCAATAAAGGTTCTTAATCCTCCCTTTGGTAGATAGCCACATTTTCCTTCTTCAAGGCCTCCTCTATCCATTCATCCTAGTAAAAGAATGTCTTCTCAAGTTAACCTAGTTTCTCATTTTGTACTAAGAAATAATTTATGGTATGTCGGCTTCTTTAGCATTCAAGATTATCATCATTTATATAGTCTTTAATTAACATAGACTCCATCACTGCAAGTAAAATACAAATTAATTAAAAAAGAAAAGTCAACAATTTCTTCTAAGACTATTTTTTCATTAAAATTTGCAGGCTAGATTTCACACTTTATATGACCATAAAATTGTCTATTAAGAACACTGAAGTGATTTTCCTTTTACTTTATAAGTCACTGAATTGTTGCCACCGTACTCCATTACTATAAAATCACACCCAAGTCTACCAGTCTGTTATTTATTTAATAAATCTCATGTAGACTCTTTTATTAGAGGTAATTTAGAATCTATGAGTAAGTTTCTATCATAACAGAATGTATGAATTGCTTTACTATTGATGTGATAAAGCACCATGACCAAGAAAACTTACAATAGCATTTCATTTATTAGAGCTTATTGTTCTAAAGGAATAAAAGTCCATTATGAGAGGGAACCTGGAAGCAAGAATCAGGCACAGTGGCTATGAACTTATATTTTCAATAGAATGCACTAAGCAGAGAGATCAGTCTAGTATCTGAGAGTCTGAATTGTTGAAGCCTGCCTGCAGTTATATACTTCCTCCATAAAGGGCACACTTTCTAAACCTCCCCAAACAATTCCATCACCTGAAGGCCAAGTATTCAAGTGACAAAGACTAAGGGGGACTTTCTCTTTCAAAATACTATAGGCAGTTTATCATGCTTGAGAAATAACCTATGAAAATACAAAGAAGGACAAAATTAGTCAGAAAGGTACAGGAAAGATGGTCTGTATGTGTCAAATAAATGCTGCAGACAACGAAACACTTGAAGTGAAAGGAGGACAGGACTGCAGAAGGCCATCTGTGTTGTGATGTGCTGTGCTTGTGTGATGGGAAGACAGAACCTAAACCTTTGTCTTCAGGAACCTACAGCCCATTTCATAGACTCTTAAAGTTCAGAAACTTATACCAATGGTGCCTGAGAGTGAAGCTTAAATGAATGTGGAAAAGTCTCTGAGACATTGTAAATACAAAAAAAAAAAAAAAAAAAAAAAAAAAAAAAAAAAAAAAAAAAAAGAATATAGCATTGTAGTTTGGGTAAGTAGCTTCCCGCTTGCTCTTATTGTCAAAGCTCTTAACAGTCATGATGTCTTATCTTCTTTATAAATGAGAAGTTAAGACAGACAGAAGAAGGATATGCCAATTATTAAACTAGTAAAGGAACAACTAGGTGAGTTGTAAATTGAGCACCTAAAAGTGCAGCACTTAAGAGGAAGGCTCTATGGGTTTTTACTCATTGTATTATAAATGTAGCGTCAATGTATCAATTTCAAAGATGTGCTTTACTTTAGGTTTTGTAGGTCAGAAGTCTGGAAAGGTGAGCAGGGTCCTCTTGCCTTGATTTCTTACTGAAATAAAATTTTTAAAAAATCACATTTGGTTACATTTGGTACTCGTTTCATCCTCAGTGACCTCTTTCAATGTCAGGGTTGCTGGAAAAATTCTTACCATCATAACACTAGGCTTTCCATACCTAAGTATGCTATCTCCACTCACAGTTCACATCTTAGAGACTGTTGACTTTTGTATGACTATGTGAGCAGAGGGGTTACACTTATGGTGCGTGTGTGTGTGTGTGTGTGTGTGTGTGTGTGTGTGTGTGTGTAGTGTGGGGTGGGATGGGGGCAGAGTTGATGTCAGGTGTCTTTCTCAGTGGCTTTCCATCTTCCTCTGGAGATGAGGATTCTCACTGAACCTAAAGCTCACTGTCTTAGTCAGGGTTTCTATTCCTGCACAAACATCATGACCAAGAAGCAAGTTGGGGAGGAAATGGTTTATTTGCCTTACACTTCCATACAGCTGTTCATCACCTAGGAAGTCAGGACTGGAACTCAAACAGGTCAGGAAGCAGGAGCTGATGCAGAGGCCATGGAGGGATGTTCTTTACTGGCTTGCTTCCCCTGGCTTGCTCAGCCTGCTCTCTTATAGAACCCAAGGCTACCAGCCCGAAGATGGTCCCACCCACAAGGGGCCCTTGATCACTAATTGAGAAAATGCCTCACAGGTAGATCTAATGGAGGCATTTCCACAACTGAAGCTCCTTTCTCTGTGATAACTCCAGCTGTGTCAAGTTGACACAAACCTAGCCAGTACACTCACCTAGTCAGCTAGACTATCTGGCCAGCATGTCTTAGGAATCCCATTTTCTCTATCTTCTTACTAATAGGATTACAAGTAAACGTCACTACACTAGTTTTTTTGTTTTGTTTTGTTTTTTGTTTTTTTTTAAGATGGTTTCTGAGGTCAGAACTTGGATCCTCACGCTTCTCTAGCAAGTGATTTACCCACTGACTCAGATCCCCAGCCAAATAACCAGCTTTAAAGACCAGCAGTAGATGCCAGTTCCCATACAAGGATTGGTGTTCTTTTGTCATATTTCACCAGTGTATCTAAATTAATGATTTTTAAACTATGATAATTATAGATGCAAAATTGCTATACCTTTGCCATATGAAACAACCTTGCCAAACATGGGACATCTCATTACTCTTTACACCTTCTATTAACTGACAGTAATTCACAGAACCTGTCTACACTTAAGAAAACTTACAGAAAAGCATGAACGCTATGAGAACAGAAACTGAGAGGAGACAGGTTTTGTCTCCTACAGTCCCCTACATCTTTATGAATGTTCTTTTCAGAAGTAGTTTAGGGAAAAGAACATTGGAGCATCATTTGGGGCACATAAACCATGTGTGTGAACCTTTAGCCAGAGATGAACTATGAAAAAAAAGAATCGCAAAACATACCTGTAAATCTCTATGGTAAAGAATTTTTAATTTTTAGTTTTAATTTTAGTGTTTTAATTCATATAATATTTTCATTAAGATACCTGGTAGTATCTGCCACTAGGCAGATATTAGATAACATTTTAAGAAGCTGGCCATACAAGTAGTGTAGCAAACTAATTGAGTGGTGTACTGAGAATGCCAGTGGACACAATGGTATACCGATTTTTTTAAACAGTCCAGGTGAGAAGACACTCTGAGCTCTCTCTCTGCATATGCTAGAACTAGCAAGAAAATAGCTTTTGAAAATTAGTTTTTAGGGTAATATGGAAGACTGGTTTGGAAATGTTAGTTGATTTAAGGATGAAATGCATTTATGGAGTGCTACAAAGCTCATGTCTTCTTTGCATCAGTATTTTTGTCTAATGAGGAATCCTACCTACCGGGGAGTTTCTACCACTAATTGCCTCAGAGTGTGTTTGTAATTTCAGTTTAAAGTAATGTATGAACCAGAGATCTTATATACTCATTAATCATGGAAACCCATTCTATGTCAACTCTCAGGTCTCAGTAGAAAGATTCAGTGAACACTATCCAAGGCCAGGGCTGGTTATACCTTCAGAAAGACAGAGAGAGAGAGAGAGAGAGAGAGAGAGAGAGAGAGAGAGTAAGAAATGACCATGTGATATATGCACCAGTGACCTTATGCCCTAAAACACAGTTAGTAAGGCCAGGGCTGGTTATACCTTCAGAAAGAGAGAGAGAGAGAGAGAGAGAGAGAGAGAGAGTAAGAAATGGCCATGTGATATATGCACCAGTGACCTTATGCCCTAAAACACATTTAGTGTGCTCCATATGGTACCATTTATTTGTTCTGTTTAATGTGTCTAACATAGACAGCAGAAAGTTTCCTGACTTCCGACATGACTGAGAAAGCTACCTTTCTTCAGAATGAGATGTTACTTAGGAAACGTGTGGACCAATGTTATTTAAGCAAAATATAAAGGGAATGCAGGCTGAAATAGTTGCTAAGTAACTAGTCTAGCTGCTGCTTCTGGAATGTGCTGATAAGCTTGGATGCTGCCATCCAGCTTACCTCTACAATGTAAGGATGCTCTGCACCAATACCAGCCTAATCTCTGTCCTGATGATTTTAAGCCACAAACATTAATTTTGCTGTGTTCAGGGGATGCTGGGCTCGATTACCCTGTAGGCTCTCTTAAACCTAATTTAAAGCCTTAAAATGACATCTTATTCAGAATTTACACCCCCTTCCCCAGGCCCTATAGATAGACCTAATACCCTGTCCAGTAGAATCCTCTTATTGAAGAAATAATAGGCTTATAAGATTGAAGGAAATTCTGCCATGGGGCACCACTACTGTGACTTCATTGTTCTGAAAAATGTTCCTTATGTATCCCACGATTCCAGAAACACTGTTCTTATAAATCACCCTGCCCATCTTGCACCCTTTTAGGGAAATGGAATGTACTGCTGACCTCCAGGCACAGTAGGCAATAACCTCTTTTCTTCAACGAGTCAGTCCAATAATTGAAATTCTGGACACAATGCCTGTTGCATTATGTTAGAACCAAAGTGATTTTCAGTGTGAGCTTTCTATCAAAAATCCTCTTCTATGGTAGTTTTGCTATCATAGAAGTCTAATTAGAGATCTCAATCACAGTCAAAATGTAAACATAGCCAAGAGACCAAACACCATTTTCCTACAGTCATATCTTAAATGTTTTGTCAGAGCAGAGAAGCTCCTGTTAAGTAAATAGGGGCTGGATGAGGAAACCATTCCAAGGTTGCTACTGTTAAATTTATTTATAAGTGCACTTGGCAAATTCAACGAAATTTGTATTTATCACAAACATAGATATTTGACACTACATCAAATAGATTAAGTTTATTCTGTTTGAAAATTATCAGACAATTTTCATGGGTAACCACAGGCAATGCCAGCCAGGAGAGCTGATGCCTTGCATAGCCGCCATCAGAGAAACTTCCTCCTGTTGCAGATGGGAACAGATACAGAGACCCACAGCCAGACAAAATACAAAATGAGAGACCTCGGAACACTCAGCTATAAAGGTGAGGTCTCCTTCAAATCCCTCTCTTAGAGCTCAGGAAACCTTGCCAAAGAGGAACCAGGAATGTGCTAGCCAGAGTGGATGGAGCATACCAAGAAAACACAAGATGGAGCATGTATGAACTCACAGAGACTGAGGCAGCATGCACAGAACCTGAAGTTTCTTTGGGTATGTATTATAGCTTCCACGTTTAAGTAGGTCTCTAAGTCTTGTGCCTTTTCTTAGGATCTTTTCCGTCTGCTTGTTTATTTTGTCCTATTCTGATCTGTTCATTTTTGTTTTATCTTTTATAATATATAGTATATCATTATCACTAAAAAGCCTTCTTATTTTTCCTAATGAGAGACCAAAAGGGAGTAGATCCAGGTGAGAGAGGAGCTAAAGAGAAACTCAGAAGAGTAGAAGGAGAGGAAACCAGAATCAAGATATATTATGTGGGGAAAAAAGCCTAATATTAATAAAAACAAAAACTATAAAGTATTGAGATGAACTTTAAGTTAATAAAGATGTACTCATTTATTGGATGGATACATTAATTGAAGTCAGTTTGCTTTCTCCTTGTTTAAAATATTTTAAAGATGTCTCAGAAAGAAAATATTACAAAAGGAAAACAGAAAGAATTTCAGAAAGAGAAACCAAAATAATACAGATTAAGATAGAATTCCTGAGTTGAGTTGTTTGCTCATTAAACCGTCATGAGGTTCACACTTTAGAGCATGTCTCTGGAGAAGCTTCAACAGCATACCAAGAGTAGGAATCAAGTTCACTTTTAAAAAACAAGTTTACTTTTTAAAAAGTATTCATAGCGCTCACCTTTAATCCCAGCACTTGGGAGGCAGAGGCAGGCAGATTTCTGAGTTCAAGGCCATCCTGGTCTACAAAGTGAGTTCCAGGACAGCCAGGGCTATACAGAGAAACCCTGTCTCGAAAAACAAAAATAAATGAATAAATAAATAAATAAATAATGAAAAGTACTCATATAATCAAAAAGTTCATTCACTGTAAATGAGACTTGATAGAAATCTAATTTCATAGTTTATAGGAAATGTTTATACTGTTACATAAAGTAGTAAAACAACTGGCCATCTCTGGTGTTGTTGCTCTTTGTTTCATAGTTTTGTTTTGTTTGGTGTTTTTTTGTTTTGTTTTGTTTTGTTTTTTACTTACTTATTTGATTATTTTGAGGCATGATTTCACTAAGTAACCCTGGTTTGAGAACCTATAGAAAACAGGCTTCCTTGAACTTGAGTGATTGTCTGCTTGAGTCAACACAGCTACCTTTTTTTATCTCTCTTTCTCCCCCTCCCTGTTTCATAAAGCCACAAGAAAAAAACATGTTGACAAAGAAAATAATCTTCATTAGCATTAAAAAAAGTATGTCTCAGCATAACTAGAGTTACAAAGGTACAGAATAAATATTGAAATGTGAAGATTATTTCAGATAGATAAAAATTCATGAATGCTCATATTTCAGCAGTCATGCTGATGATATTTTAAGACTATAAATTCTGACATTACTAGGAGACACAGTCTCACAGCAGTTTCACTGATTCCCTGGTTCTTACATCCCCCAAGCACACACCCTTTCACAATGTTCCTCGAGCCTCAGTACCAAGATATTTTGTAGATGTATCCATTGGGACTCAGCTCCAAAACAATGCAGTATTGTTGTTTTTGTTTCTTTGATGAGGGGTGAAATTTATACATATTTATTAATATAAGGACAAATGAAAAAGGAAGATGCCAACCTATATATCAAACTGAACAGGAAAAACTCCACCAAAAAAAATTACCTACACACACACACACACACACACACACACACACACACACATACACACACAAAACAAAACAAAACAAAAAAAAAAACAAAAAAAAAAACCTGACAACTGAGTGAAAGTAGACACAGGAGAAGTGTTCTCCCCAGAGAAGAGCAAATAACTGGTTGACCTCTGGAAGTCAGTCTGGCGTTATCTCAGAAAATTGGACACAGTACTACCAGAGGATCCAGCAATAGCTCTCCTGGGCATATACCCAGAAGATGTTCCAACTGGTAAAAAGGACACATGTTCCACTATGTTCATAGCAGCCTAATTTATAATAGCCAGAAGCTGGAAAGAACCCAGATGTCTCTCAACAGAGGAATAGATACAGAAAATGTGGTACATCTACACAATGGAGTACTATTCTGCTATTAAAAAAAAATGAATTTATGAAATTCTTGGGCAAATGGATGTATCTGGAGGATATAATCCTTAGTGAGGTAACCCAATCACAAAAGAAGTCATTGGGTATGCACTCACTGATAAATGGATATTAGCCCAGAAACTTAGAATATCCAAGATACAATTTGCCAAACACAAGAACATCAAGAAGGAAGACCAGCTCATGGATACTTCATTCCTCCTGTGAAGAGGAAACAAAATACCCATGAAAGGAGTTACAGAGACATAGTTTAGAGCTAAGATGAAAGGATGGACCATACAGAGACTACCCCACCACAGGGGATCCATCCCATAATCAGTCATTAAACTCAGACACTATGGCATAGGACAGCTAGTGCCTACTTAAGGGACACTGATATAGCTGTCTCGTACAGAAGTGGATGCTCATAATCATCTAAGAGGGAACACAGGGCCCACAATGGAGAAGCTAAAGATAGAACCCCAGGAGCTGAAGGGGTCTGCAACCCTAGAAGAGGATCAACAATATGAACTAACCAGAACCCCCAGAACTCGTGTCTCTAGCTCCATATGTAGCAGAAGATGGCCTAGTTGGTCATCATTGGGAAGAGAGGCCCCTTGGTACTGCAATCTTTATATGCCTCAATACAGGGGAATGCCAGGGCCAAGAAGTGGGAGTGGGTGGACAGGGGAGCAGGGAGGGGGGGGGGAGGAGACTTTCGGAATAGCATTTGAAATGTAAATTAAGAAAATATCTAATAAAAAATAAAATAAACACACATACATTCAAGTTTTATAAACCTTGTCCCTTTGGAAAAAAAAAGATTCAGGTCTGAAAACATACATAAAAGTAATATTATATGGACTCAACTGGCTACATTTAGGGATACACACACATTTGCATGCAATGCAATAACAATTTGCGAAAAAGGAAGCCATGAATTTGAAGGATGGTGGGGAGGGGTATATGGGAGGGTTCGGAAGGAGGAAAGGGAAGAGAGAAAGGTTGTAATTAAATTGCAATTTAAAATATAAAATATTCCAGCTCATGCATGCTCATAATTTTCAAGAATGTAAGTGTTACATAAACTACAAACCACTGCATAATTTTAAATAATTGCTGAATCCAGCTGTCTACCAACCAGAAGCCTATGTGCTAGAAATTGTATTTGCTATCAAACTCTTCACAACTTTACCACTCAATCAGCACTTTCTCTTCATGGTATTAAGCAGCCTGGCCAGGTTTTTAAATTAAACTGATGTAGTTAGCTTCCCAAAACAATCATCATTTTCTTCTTAGTCTCCTGCTATCTTAATTGCACCCTCAAAAACAAAATTGTTCAAAATCAGGTGCATGAGAAAAGTCCCAATACCTATCTTAGCTATTCAGTTGACACCAAAAGGGTTAGTGTGGTTTGGGGATCCATTTGCAGAGATTTTGTGTTTGCCATATTTTCAGTTAGTGCACAGGACTTGCACAACCTGTTGTATTCATGAAGTTCTAAAATGAAATGTCTTCAGAAGTAAGAAACTAAGAAAAATTATTCAACAAAGCTAGGTAGACACATCTCTGAATTAGGGATTTATCCTAGTAAGAGTTTCAGAATCCCCTGAACATAAGAAGCAGGACATAGAGCTTAGAACTCAAGAAAGCTCAGGTGATCACGTCCACATGAAATAATAATTCCTTAGGGAAGGACAATAATGTCACATCTACTAGCTACAGCACTCTGCAAGAAAAGGAAACAGGTGTGTTTACCTCCCACACAGCCATAAAAATAGTAAATTCCACTTGCCTGTTCCATTTAGGGAAAAGAAAGAGTAAGAATATTGTAATTTGTCTCTCCTGTTCAACGGAACATTACAACTGAGACAGAATGCACGGACTCAAATAATAAATGCTATTTATGTGTTTAAAATGTCACAATTCAAAATATCACTAAACTAAGGTAAGTTTCCCCATTACTAATGTTTACTATCCAGCATAAACCCAAGACTTTCATAGAAGAGGTGCATCAAGGAGTAGTAGAGAATTTTTTGGAGACTCACGTGCTCAGTCTTAAGGAATACGATATCCTTACTCTCAGAAAATTCATCCAAAGGTGTGTTTTTGCTTTTCTTTTCATTTGTTTCTTTCTTTGGACATACCCCAGCTCCCAGACAATCTCACAGAACTTGTAGTTGCAAAGTGAGAAACACTGAGCCCCAAGGTGTGCCCTTCCCCCAGCCTTGAGCAGGCTAAATAGACCTTAAGTACTTGCCACAGTAGGACCTTAACAATGCACCTGCACTTTCCTACAGGAGTAGACTGCCCGCTGAGCTTGCTTTGCAACAAAATCCATCTGAAACAAAGGATGGGTTTTGTCATTTTCCTTTTGTAAGATGGAGCTGCAGAATTAAACTTTGAGTCTTGATCAGAAACTTTGTCTTTGCTTCATCCTTCTCTCCCACCACTTTCAGGTAACTCAGTTCATCCATGATCACTGGACTGCTACCCCAAGGGAGCTTACAAGGTATGGAAAAGTAACATTTCTCCAAATGGAGGTATATCAAAAAAAGGGACTAGAGAAACCTGTTTGCCTCCTGTCCTGTCTGGTCATGTGACCTTAGACATATGCACAGACAGTAGGCAGAAGAACAGAATTATCAAGGCTGAAAAGGAAACTCTTAATTAGAAAAAAAGAAAGAAGAAAGGAAGGAAGGAAGGAAGGAAGGAAGGAAGGAAGGAAGAAAGAAAGAAAGAAAGAAAGAAAGAAAGAAAGAAAGAAAGAAAGAAAGAAAGAAGCGTAACTACTGTGACTACTGCCCAAGAGTTTTAAACTATAGAGAACATTATATGTAGGTTTAAAAAGTAGGTATCATATTAACTACTTTTTCATCTTCATCATAGGTACCTGGGTGTTTGCTTACTATTACTATTTAGCATATATATTATTTTATGTACAGTTTAATGCTCATAATAAGTTTATTTAAAAATAAAATGTTTTTAAAGCTAATAAAGCATATAATCATTATTTGGGTAAAAATACATATATAAGTATGCATATAATGTATTTCCCAATGCATTGTATAAAATAATTAAAATAAACATTATTAGCTGTGCTATTACTAATCATGACTGTGTAATTCATTTACCACACTATAACCTCAATTTATATTGTAAAAATTAACTATGTTGAACCATATACCCTTAAAATATAGTCACATACTACATGGCATTTGTTTTCACTTCATTGTGTGTATAGGGGGGGGCATAGAACACACATGTTTATATGCACACATATCTATTCAAGAGCATATGAAGGTCCAATATTGGTGTTGGGAGTCATCTTCAATCTCTCTTTAGACTTATTCACTGAGGCAGTATGTGCCAAACTCAAAGTTTAGCAATATGGCTAGTCCCACTAGTCAGCCTGCTCAAGGAGTCTGCTAACTCACCTTTGGAGTTTGGAATTATAGACCTAGCCCACCCACCAAATATTACACAGAATCTGAGGATTGGAACTAGTGCAGTCAAAAGCTCTTGAAAAAAAAATGAACTTTCCTCCTGGTGCATCACTGTGAACACTTTTTTTTCCTCCATGTATGTATGTATGTATGTATATATGTATGTATGTATGTATGTATGTATGTATGTATGTATTTTTTTAACTTTGCATCATTATTACAGCCCCTACTCTCCATGTCCCTCTCACAAGGCCCAAACCCCTTCCCTTCACCCTGATTCAGACTTTGCTGCCACTGAATATGAGATTACCTGAGGTAAATAATTGAGGAATGTTGATAACAAGTCTGATTTCACCAAAGGCCAAGGAAAAACACCGTATATTATCTTCCTTTTTGAAAGACGCATTACTTTGTGCTCATGAGATATATTAAGGTTAGGTTGAACTCAGAATCTGTTTTTCAGTTAGTAAGATTCTACATAGGGATTCTACTCCCTTAGCCATGCTGACTTGTCTGGTTTCTTTGGAAGAGGATGTGTCCAGTTGGGCAGTGACTTGAGGTGCCAGGGTTGGTTGGTTCCCAGTGAGTGATTTCCCCCTTCTGGAATTCATGGGTACCTGCTCTTACAGGTGCACATTCTCACACAGAATCCACACATGCATGTATTTAAGAATAAATAAACCTTTTTTTTTTTTTTTAAATCAGCCTACAACACAACTGCAATAACTGTCACATGACATAGTTTAAGTCAATGAGACTTAAGCTGTATTATCCTGAGGGGTAAAATTTTAAAATACTTAGTGTAACTAAGACTTCTCTACTATTTCTTGATTCTTCTTTCCTCTCTATGTCTCTTTTTGGACTGTGATTCAATGTTTTGTTTTGTTTTGTTTTTAATTTCTGTGAATAAGGCATTTTTTATTAGATATTTTCTTCATTTACATTTCAAATGCTATCCCCATTTCTAAAAAGAGAAGAATAAATCATGTCTGCATTATTGGCATCTAGATATATGTACTCCCGTGGTGACAGAACTCTGTGGAGAGAGCCACACCCTATGGCAGAAATTTGAAGAGGAAGAAAAGGTTGTGATTGAAGTGCAGCTTTGCACACAGTGACTAATAAATGAGGAAGGGGATTTGAAGTCGTGTCTGAGACACTTCTCCCAGGGAGCAGGCTTTCCACAGAACATTTATTTAGAACACTGTTCTCATCACATACTCTGCAACTGCAGTGTCTACTCCTCATCTAGATATCCTAGCCATCATATGTGTCTCATCACACACATCTCATCACACTTTCTTCACCCTTATTTTTTTTATGTCTCGCCTAGATATCTTGGCCATAGACATTATAAACTTATTCTTTGCATAGTAGTTCTGGTTTAAACCTGAAGTCCTCCACTAAGGCATCATTATTTGACACCTTGTTTCCAAGATAGGAATTCTCAGAAGTTAGTTAGGTGGGAGTTATAGAATCATGAAGACTGACCCCGAAACAATGGTTGAATCCATTGAGAGATTCAGAATTTAATTGACCAGCAGAATGTAGTAGAAACTACAAAGTGGGTCTTGATTGGAAGAATTAATTTTATGGGAGTATGTCTTTGATATGTGCACTTCCTCACTCTGTCCTCCATGAAGTGAGTAACTCTACTGTACGAGCAATCAAGATCTTCTTTCAGCCTTATCACATGCTTGTAGTAATAGGATCTAGTGACTATGGGCAAAATCTCTGAAACCATTTGCCAAAATAAATATTTCCCTATCTTAGCTGTTCTCTCAGATGTTTATAAGAGTAACTGAAATTCTAACCACCACACTATATTGGGAAATTTGCCCAACATTTTAGTTCCTGATCTAGAATAATGATGTATTTTTCTCTTTTTTGTATCTTTGCACTGTAAGTAAATTGGCTAGGCAAAGCTCAAAGTATTAGCCATTTGTAGGATTTCTTTCGCTGTGAGACCTACTCTGTTGACAGACTATGAAGCTACATGTGAAAACTAGTAATTTTTTCCAGAGCGATGGTGGAGGGAGATACAGCACAGGACTAGACTCTGAGTTCCTTGCCTTTTTTTATCTACTTACTGGATCTTCTCATATCTCATCCCTCAACTGCCATTCCCAATTGCATGCTTCAGTATCAATCTGCATGTTAAGCTGTATGGGCATGCCAAGTAGTTAAACACAAGGTCATCATGGATATAATCACTTTGCTAGGAACAAGTCAAGAGCTGAGTTAAAATTATTTAGAAAGTATTTGCAATCTCCTTGCAGGAGATCCTAAGAGCAAGGGTTGTTGTCAAACAGTATGGTGGAGAAAAAGAAGACTTGGTCAAATAAAGCTTCAGCATAACAGATGTTTCTGGAGGGAAAAAAAAATCTCTTCTTTGGAAAAGCTACATGGAAACCAGGCAGTGAAAGAAGGGCAACTGCACAGAGATACAAAACATCACTGGTTGTCCACAGAACAAAACATGCAAGAAAGGGGAAAAAATTATAGCCTTTTGCTATCTAGTAACATTTAATGAAAGGCATTTATTAAACATTAGGCACTGGCCTTATGCTAGATCACACCATATGCTATTCCATTTCCTAAGCACAACAAACCAGTTTTAATTAGCTGCCGAATGATCACAAATGTATGACTGGTATATTTAAAATACTCACATGCTCTCTCTGAAGTTCACATGCTGCCCTAACAGATTGACTCTTTTATGTACTTGTGTCAACTCCAAGACTTTACTTGGGCCTGAGGTATATTTCAGTCATAAAATACATTCATATATGTTATAAGGGAAGCCTTACAAAGTCCTAATTCTAAGAGAAAGCTACTAAGATGACAATGAATTTTATCCCTCACCTCCTCCAGGTAAAGAAAATTACAAGGTTCCTTGATCTGAAAAGTATTGGAACGCAAAAAGAGGGATTCATTGAAGTTAGCAGCCTTTTCGCCTGTTTCTTACACCCATGACCTTTAAAACAGGTCAATGTCTGTCAATGATGAAGTTCAAATTAGTCTGTAGAACACAGAGGGGACTTCTTCCAGGCTGTGAAATACTGTGTAATGAAAATATTTTCTTTTTGATTAATCTACAAAAGAAAAGCCTTTCAGGGATTGTGTTTAATCAGTTTATAAGTTGAAATAATGTAGTGTGAAACCTGTTAAATTATGTTTCTGTTAAAAAAAATAAATTATAATTATTTAATTACTCAGTTTACTGAAAGAGTAATCCATTTACTTAGTTGATGTAGTAGGTTTCTGTATGCAAAGCATGGAGTAAGTATTATTAAAGTACTTGTTTCATTATTGGGCACGAAATTTAATTAAAACATTAAATCTTCAACATATGTTATTTTTCTTCTATTATATTGACCAACTAATGATGAATGGGTATGTTGGTTGTATTTATGTCAATTCGAAATAAGCCAGAGTCTTTTGAAAGAAGGACTCTTAGTTTAAAAATGCCTCTAAAATATTGCCTGTATGTAACTTAGTAATACATTTTTTTGATAACTGATATGGGAGGGCCCAGCTTATTGAGAGAGGTACTTTGCCTGGGCTACTGTCATCAGTGTTATCTGAAAACAGGCATTGTGGACCATGGGAGCAAGGCAGTAAGTAGCAGTCCTCTGTGGCCTCTGATTCAGTTCCTTCCTCCAAGTTCCTGTCCTGCTTGAGTTCCTGCCCTGAGTTTCTTTGGAGATGGTCTGTTTCCTGGAAGTGTAAGATGAAATCTTTTACTCTTTTCTCTCCAACTTTCATTCATTCATGGTATTGTTATCACAGCAATAGAAATCCTGAGACAGTACCTGAATCTCAAGAGCCTGAAAAAGTATAATAACATTTTAAACAATTAACAAGTAAAATCACACAACTCAGTCCTCACCAAGGAATTCTCATATCTGTGGCTTAAGAAATCTCTCCCGAAGGCAGGTTGGACTTTACATATGTGCATGAGCACAGAAACACACATGCATGCATGCACACGCATGCACACACATACACACACACACACGCACACACACGCACACACTTGCACACGTGCACACACACACACACACAGTGCATGCTAAACACTCTAATTATTTTTAGGACAAGGAAAAATGAATCCATTTACATTAAGAAGCTCAACTAATTCACTCCAACCCAAACCTATTTTTATTTGTTTGCCACTGTGTTTGATTGATATTTGTGTGCCTTATCCTAAACAGACTGAGATTGTCATAAAACCTGACACTTCAGTATCAATAAATCAAATACCAATCAATGCTACCTTCCTTACTACAAAAGAAAAAAATCAACTTTGTACAGAAGATGCTTTGAATTTGAAGAACCTGCTGACAAAACTTTAGAGGTAATCATGTCTTCTTTGCACGAAGGGCAGACTCTTGGGAAGGAAGGAAAGGCTCAGTGAAAGAGGAAGTCAGGCAAACAAGGAGAGCAGATAGGAAGATAAACATGAGCAATGGACAATGATACACAGTCATGATTCACTAGTTATATTTTTAAATTAACTTTTAAAAAATCATATCTTCTTGTCAAGTTTTCAAAAATTATTTCCCTTAGGCATTTCAGCTAAGAGCAACTGGAAAGGAATGGGGTCTATTTGTAATTATAATAAAATGTTTTATAATAGTTTTGAAGTAAAAAAATCATAACTACAGCATAAGTTTTTCTAAAAAATTTTCTCATAGGTAGAAACATTTCATGTGTATGTAAGAATATATTTGGCTACGTTGTTGAGTTAATGAAATTTGGAATGCTATTTAGATGCACAGTGGTACTGACAACTTTGATTTGGTCATTAAATGAATATGTCTAAGTGTGTAAGGTTTTTTGCAGCGTACATATGAATTCACACACTATATTCGTTTACTTATCATGTAGATGAACATCATGCGTCCAGGAGACAGATAACTAAATAAACTAATAATAAAAGCTATGAAACTATATTGTTATATTAAAAGGATCTTCTTTTTTTATTAGATATTTTCTTCATTTACATTTCACATGTTATCCCAAAAGTCCCCTAAACCCTCCCCCATCCCCCGCCCTGCTCCCCTACCCCCCCACTTCCACATATTGGCCCTGGCATTCCCCTGTACTGGGGTACATAAAGTTTGCATGACCAAGGGGCCTCTGTTCCCAATGATGGCCCTGGTGTTCTCCTGTACTGCGGCATATAAAGTCTGCATGACCAAGGGGCCTCTCTTCCCAATGATGGTCCACTAGGCCATCTTCTGCTATATATGCAGCTAGAGACATGAGCTCTGGGGGTATAAAAGGATCTTCTATGCTGAGATGACTGTGTTTTAGTATGAAAACATTTTACCTTTAAAAATAAAGAATATACAAATGTTTATATAACAAATTATAAAATTTTACTAATGATCAACTTGAAAGATAAAAGTGGTCTTACTAATATTGTTTGTTGAAACAAGATAGACTTGGCTGATCTTGAACTTGCTTTGTAGACCACACTGATGTCTCTACCTCTCTTATGTTGGAATTGTAGATATGTGCCACCACACCCAGGTCCCACATTTCAATGTATAAAAATCTAAACCCTTAAATGATTTATTGTTAGGATACTTTTATAGGTAAATTTTCATAACAGTAAAATGTTGCCGGTGTGTGCATGTTCATGTGGGTGCATGCGCATATACAAGACAAGTATATATGTCTAAATATGCATGTGAAGGCCAGGAGTCAGCTTCAATGTCATTGCATAGGAACCATTCACATCTGTCTGTCTGTCCTTCTGTCACAGATTTTCTATCTGTTTTTATGTCTTTAAGACAGGAATTCTGATGAACCTAGTCCTCACCAAGCAGGCTCTACCAGTGAATCAGTAAGCTTCAGGGTCCTCCCTGAATTTACCTCCTCACCACTGAGATTACAGGTTGGCATCACGATGCCTGAACTTTTTTTAGGTGAAATCTGAGCCAAACTCAAGTCCTCATGATTGTACAGCAAACAATTTACTAATACTGAAGCCTGAGTAAAGATAATTTGCGGAAGGGCAGAGAGTCCTCTGTTAAAGCGAAACACTTTGAAGAACTAGTGATCCTCATTAATAAGGACTTTCCTAGAATGATTTTCAAGCTATGTACTTTTGAGGATATATTCAAGGCACCACTCTAGAATTACTACCCAATGCTTGCTTCCTCAACCATGTATTATCTGTAAAGATTTCAGATTTGTTTCAAATATCTTTTCATGAATGTTCCCCTAGGCAACACAGTTATTCCCTCAGAGAAATAATGCTCTTACATAATACTTATTATAGTTAAAATTATATTTTCTTTGGAAAATTTATTCATTTCATAAATGGCTGTTTATTTGAAGTAGGGAATAATTTCTGTGTCACTCAAGACTGTATCATTAATAGCAATGATGCTAGGTACATGAAAATCTCTCTAAATATTTGTTGAGTGAATAAATGTGTTATTTGGCAAACTTTATATTTGGCACTTCTTATATTTAAGATTTGTATGTCTGACTTTTCTAAGTCACATAAATGAGTGAAGGCGAAACTGGACAGTGAAACAAGAATAGAGAGGCATTCTAACACTTTGAACTACTTTATAATCTCACAGCCATCAAACAGTTATCTAGGATCCCTTCTACACATAAAGACTAGGCAGTCACCCCTCTATTCATTCAATTTATTCATGAATAGTAAGAGGTTGAGCTTTTAGAGTTTTCAGACTGAGACATTTGGTCAGGCAATTGTACATTCAGTATGGCTTCTCCCCTTTGGTTAATGTTCAGTTACACAATAGTTCTGAAAAGCTCCTTTATCTCCTTAGTTTTGAAAGCCAGGGGTTCTTGGGCTTTTGAGCTTCAATCAATTTCTTGTCTCCCTGGGTTTTTCCACTAATATCCTCTCTCAGTCTAACTTATGTATTACTCAGCATATAGTTGACTTAATATTCCTCATTCTAACCTTTATGTGACTGCTCATTTCATGATTTTATTTATCTATTTTCAAATGGACTCTCTATTGCTGTTTTTCTGCCATTAGATCTCTATTTGATGTTTCAAAAAGTGTTGTGTCATTGGATAACTGTCAAATTCCTGCCAATTTTTCTGCTGAATCTCACCAAATTCTGTTTTTATGATAAGTACAATATCTTGTGCCACTCAGAAAATATTGATGCTTAAATGCCAAAAAATAAAAAATAAAAATATAAAAACACTGTTTTTTTTTAAAGACAGAATCCCCTATTTATTCATATACATTATCCATGAAAATCCAGTAGGGTACCTGAGTTGTTACTACTCTATTTACTAAAGAACCTGGTACCCAGTGGTCTTATTTCCAGAAAATCAGTTTGTATCCAATGTTCTGGGTATGCTTTTTTAGTTTGTTGGTAGCATGTTAATCCATCATGTTCTGGTACAATGTAGATAAATTACTTAATAGCACTATTTTTTCCATTATCAGTAATATAACTGTTAATAATAGCATGTTAAATTTACCAAGCTCTTTTTGTTTCACTGAATATTGTTCATATGACTCATGTCACATTTTTTCATATACAGTTGTTATTGGATAATTCAGTGACCAAAAGAGGAACTGATGGACTTTAAAAAATTAGCCATCTCTTCTCAGGCAAACTAATAAAATTGCCTCTTCATCTGCAAGTTTGAGATTGATGCATTGATATCAGGAAAAGATAATATCCTCTATCAAAGCAAAAGATATTATGACTGTGGAATAAAGGAACACGGTGGTACTGGTAATATCAAAGTTAGTCAAGAAGAATGGATTTAGAGCTGGGAAGACGGATCAGTGGTTAGAATCTTTAACTGACCCCATTTCAGCTGCCGACACCAACGTAGAAGTTGTTCATCATCTGCAACTCCAGTTTCCAAAGGGTCCCTCCATGTGAACTCGGGTTGGTGGTTTAGTCCCTGGTTGCTCTGTGGGTACTGGTTCATTCATATTGTTGTTCCTCCTGTGGGGCTTCAAACCCCTTCAGCTCCTTCAGTCCTTTTTCTAACTCCTCCATTGATGAACACATGCTCAAGCATTTATCTCTGTGTGTGTCAAGCTCCGGCAGAGCCTCTCAGGAGACAGCTATATCAGGCTCCTGTCAGCAAGCACTTGTTGGCAACCACAATAGTGTCTGGTTTGGGCAACTGTATATGAGATGGATTCTCAGGTAGGGCAGTCTGTACATGATCTTTCATTCAGTCTCTGCTCCACAATTTTTCTCTGTATCTCTCCTGTGGTTATTTTGTTCCCCCTTCTAAGAAGGATGGAAGTATCCACTCTTTGATCTTCCTTTTTTTCTGAACTCTATTCCCCATTTTTTATGAGATATTTTCTTTATTTACATTTCAAATGTTACCCCTTTCCTGGTTTCCCCTCTGAAAACCCACTATCCCCTCCCTGCTTCCTCTACTCACCAACTCACCCATTCTCACTCTTAGGCCTCTTTGTTTTTATTTTCCTTTAAATAAGGAACATGGTCTTGGAGTAGGAAGACACTGAGTATTTGAACATGAGTACAATCTTCACATATTAAAATACAGCCAAACTGTGTTGTGTGGAAGAGAATGAAGATAATGCATAGCATAGCAGATGTCTCTGTGACAGTTGTTAATCCCCAGTGTGGCTCTTAGTTTTATGAGGAAATCAAAGACAATTCAATGGTTTTCTTTGTTTACTATTTTTGATCTTCAAAGGCCCTTTGGATTGTGTACTATGCAATAGATTATTCTCTTGGACATTTACATCTTTGTTCTGTCAATCACTTTGTTCCATGAACATGCAAACCCATCTTAGTGAAACACAGTCAACAAAATAAAAAAGATGAAAAGAAAAACTGTAATGGAAATCAAAGCATCGGTGCCTGGCTTTTGAAGAAGCTCCTAAAACAGAAAAATACCTGGAAAGATTGTTCAACAAGATAAAGGAAAGTTGAAATAAACCCTTAAAAACTATGGGTAAAAAAAAAAAAAAAAAAAAAGATCTTTTATCTTCTAATGGGAGAAAAAAGGGCATGGACTGTGTTTGAATTTGATGGTAAAATTAGTGTTACATATTTTCTTAAGGAAAAAGAAATTTTTAAAGTCATAACTTGCCAGGCACTTGAATGGCTTTGTAAAATAAAGTTTAGAAGTTCTCCAAATTTAATATTTGAAGATATATCTTTTGTAATCAAAGTCATGTAGAAGTATCATATGTGCTCTGGTTACCCTGTGTACTGTGCTTCAGTTCTGTGTGATTATTTCTTAACCAGAACCATTTATGAAGAGAATGAAATGTTTTGGAAGCAAATGTTCTAGGCTGACTGCAAGACAAAAGAACTTGGGCTTTACAGGTCATTATCAAAGCTCAGATCTTGTCAGCTTTTTCCTACCTATTCATGTTTAAGAGAACTTGAAAGAAACTAAAAAGTAGAGCATTATGTTCTGGGCTTACTGCTGCATTTTGCTTTGTTGTTCTGCAGCCATCCATAAAATCCTTGTTGGAAGCAGCCAACTCTACCAGTGGCCTTTGTACAGAGTACCACGAGCCAGTCTACTCTGAACAGGATCAGAGGGATTTCATGCAAATGGACACATAAAAAAGACCATCTGGATTCTGAACCACCATTCTATTTCATGCTCGGTTATTTCTCTGGATGAGTGCTATCCAAAATGGACCCATGATGAACCCATAAAAACAAATACAGGACATGAGATGGAAGAGTGATTTGATTTATTGAAAGTAAGGCATGGAAGAGTTGCTGCACTGGACCAATGCACGAGTCAGTATCACTGTCTCTGGGAAACCTATCACTTTTAATTGGAAAAATGTAATAAGAGAGCAATCATTATCTCCAAGTTCATACAGTAGTTTAAGGAGAAAGTAGGAAGAACAAAAAACTCCATTTCTATGGCATGTCAATGTTTAAAGATTGTTTCAACAACTCATTTGTGAAAGGAGTAGTACACTCTTTATCCTTAAACTATGACACCATGACCCAAAGATTCAAAATTCCTTGCCCACAATACTTATATACTGGATATTTCTAAGATATTTAAACTACATTAATAAATATTTCATTGAAAACAGGTCTTTTAAAATATAGCTATCTTCTGAAGAGCACAAAATACTCAAAATATGTGTCTAAAACATGTATCATAAATAATATTTATACATAAGTAGTATGCTCCAAAGTAGGTATGTAGATGTCATTAATTTTCTGTGTAATTTTTTTTAATTTTTTAGACTATGAAAAAAAAACTGCACCCCTGTTCCTTTCTAACCTAGCATAGAATACACACCAATGGAATCATCTATGAGATTATTTTTCAAACTGAAGAATAAAAGGGTGATATGTCCTTGACACCCTGTCCTGGCTTGAGCACTACAGGACTAAAAAATAAAATTAGAAGGCATTGAGAAAGGAAGTATGACTCTGAACTATAGTTAAATTTTGGCTGGACTATACTAGTTTGGTAACATAGGACATATTGAAAGTAACAGAGTTCTGGAAATCAAACTCAGTTGTCCATTATTACCACAGTGAGTCACAGCCCAATTGTGGCACAAATTATCTCTAGGGAGAGAGAGAAAATAGAGTGCACAATCGGAAATCCCTTTGGGTTCCTTGAAAAAGAAACCAGGAACATTGATACAGAGGATAGTAATTTCCAAAATGCTGCATTTGGGAATAGGAAAAGTGTTTAAAACTATTTCTGAGGAGAAAACTTTGGTCTATTGTTGAGGGGCAAAAATCAAGGTCACAAAATAAAAGCTTTAACCTGATCTTTATTAATATATAGTGAAATTAAATACAAAAAGATCTAAACCGCACTCACCATAGAATGATTTCCTTTTAATTTTGTTTACCTTAAGTTTCCTGAAATTTGTGATAATGTACATATGGGTATAAGTTTTGAAACTGTTATGGTCATGGTTAGATAACTAATGATAGTTTAAGGGAATATGGTAGTTTACACAGGGATTTGCTTTGACAGAATATTAAATATACTACTCGGCATTTATTCTGTGTCTTCTTCAATGAATTCTGAGCTTATTCACAGCAGATACCAGAATACATGCATGCAACCATCATAGTAACTCTCTGTAATCATTTTCAACAATACACAAATGAAAAAATTAAACACACATATAAGACAATAGCATCAGTCATTACCGGTCAGTGAGTAAAATTGCTTGTCATGCAAGCCTGACAACCTGTGTTTGATTTCCAAAATCTACATAAAATTTTAAGGCGAGAACGAACTCCACAAAGCCATCCTCTGACCTCCATGTACATACACACATGAGGCATGTACACACACACAGTAATAATAGCAAAATAAATACTCTTAAAATATAATAAATAGCCTAGCTAATGTTCTTCATTTAACATGTGATGGACCGTACCTCTCTGACTTTAAATCCAAACTGGGGCCAAATGTTGATGTTGAAGAGGCAAAGAAGACAGAAAAAGCCATGGAGACAGAAAATGCTATAATATAAATTTGAATCAAATAAATGGAGTGTAACCTAAAATATACACAATCAATTATCTATAAAGTATGTATAGAACATGCATCCATCTCAAGATGTATGACCTCACTACATTATCTGCATGGCAGCTGAATTACTAGCAATTTTAAAAAAGATGTAGGAAATGCTTTTAAGCTAAAACCAGGCCATAGCAAATTTGTGTCTCCGATAATATTTTATTAGACTTAATCCTCTGTCCTTTTAAATGAAATCCCCGGGTGTTTTTTTTTTTTTTTTTTTTCCAAGGGACAGTAACACAACTCTTCCTTTTGAAATGCTCTTTCATTTGGCAGGAGCATCCCAGGAGTACATGAATAAAATAACAATCAGAGAAGGCTTAGCAGCTGTGAAAGAATGGATAAATCGTGAGAGGCTCTTTGGAGCAATACATCAGCAAAAATCATGAATGCAAGTGTGGTCTTATAAATTTAGTGCAGTGATTTTTAGTAATTAAAAGTTATGCCATGAGTTTTATCTCTAGAGCATAGTGCTGCTTGATTATTTTGATACTCTTAATTAAAGAGTATATTTACCCATAGGTAAATGCTAGGTGTGGAGGTATTCTCAGAAAGTAGGGCAAGCTCACATTAGCTAAGTGTAGACAGAGTCCTTGGTTTCTTCTCTTGAGCTAAAAGGGATTTATCAAGTCACTCAGAAATGTAGGTCTGAATAAAGGCACTCCAACACATTACCATTGAAAGCCAACTCTTGTCTAAATGCACAGCTCTAATCTCACACATAAATGTGATATATAAAGTTTAATAGGCAAAACAGGAATCTCACCCATTGAGTGTTTTTCTGCCATATGACCAAAGAAACGTGCTGCATTCCATGAGCAGAACTGATATTCCTGAAATCATGAATCATATTAGGAGTATGAGTAGACAGATAGTAATTTATGATTAAGATACGATTTTGTAATGACTGTTAGAAAGTTGTTGTTGTTGTTGTTGATGGTGGTGGTGGTGGTGGTGGTGGTAGTGGCGGCAGTGCTCAAATGCAGGGCCTTGTGTACACTGCAAAGTTTTCTTCTCTGAGGAATAGCATCATCTTATAATGTTAGTAAGTAAGGATATTCTACTGTAAAACATATATCAGTGAGTCTGATAATTTGATAATATAAATTTGATAATACAAATTTGTATAGAATAGTATGAGTTTTACCCATTTCATATTTTAGTCTTTCAACCTTTATTTTGAACTTCAAGTTTGGCTATCCCTCTATACAACACAAAACACATATCTAAGAGAATTTGACCACTAATAGATTCTAAAAGCTCTGGAAAAATGAAATGAACAAAGGTAATAGTCTCCTAAATCAATTTGGGAGATAGCAATTAGAGATAAACTGATATTCAACACACTCTCCTAAGCTTAAAGTATACATAAAGATTCATGAAGAGCTCTTGATCACAAGAACTTCATTGTTTTAGGGAAACAGGGGCCCATAAATATACATGATAATACTTTGAGGCAGGTACACTGCAGGGGACATGCACATGGGTAAGACACTGGGGTGATCCTGAAGTTACTCTTTTTGTTGTTGTTGTTGTTGTTGTTGTTTTTAATTAGATATTTTCTTTATTTACATTTCAAATGCTATCCAGAAAGTTCCCTATACCCTCCCCCCACCCTGCTTCCCTACCCACCCACTCCCACTTCTTGGCTCTGGCATTCCCCTGTACTGGAGCATATAAAATTTGTAATACCAAGGGACCTCTCTTCCCAATGATGGCCGACTATGCCATCTTCTGAAGTTACTCTTGTATGGAGGTCTGGGAAGCCTAAGAATACAGTGAGTGTAGAGTAATATATGGAAGATTTGCCAGGAAGAAGAGGCAATGTGAACAAAACCAGTGGACTAAGAATATGTGGTGAGAATTATGAACTGAATCTAAGTCATCAGGCTATAAATGATAAAGAGAAGAAGGAGGAGGTATAAAGCTACAAAGCTAGGCAGAGTGGTTCACAAGAGTTAACAAGTGAGGTACAAATGGGCAAAGGGGGATAAAATCACAGGAAGGGTTAAATGGGGTGAGGGATATAAGGAGAGATACGTATACTAAAAATATTTTTAAAAAAAGAATAAATATGGAAACCTACTATTGGAGAAGCTGAGAAGTCTAAAATATATACAAAAGTAAATTAAAAAGAAAAAGAAAAGAACTATTTGGGGGAAAGAATAGCAAGTGGGTATAGAGGGAACAGGCGATGGCAATGGAGTCAAATATGAACACAGCCTAATATATGAATGAAATGTCACAATCAAATTCAGTATTCAAATCAGTGACTCTATGGGGTCATTCTTATTCAAACCACCACTGTATATGTTAACTTATGATGATATTGATGATGGTGATGATGATAATGATGAAGACGATGATGATAACAAATCAAAGAAAGAATCAACAAAGAAAACAGAAGAGGATTAAGCAAAGAACCATAAAAAAATATCAGTAGACAATGATGTTATAATTTTGTTTTCTTAAAAAGGTAGAAAAATATTTCTATTATTTTGTTTGAGAAGTCAAGAAGGGACCCATAGTAGAAAATGAAGTAGTGTCATCCAAGAAACCAATTATAGAAAGACGTTCAATTAGAACTCTAATTAAGAAATCATTAAATCCCTTAATAAAAGTGGTTTCATTTGAACAGTAAGTGAAGAAGATAAAATGTTGTGGGTTGTGGTGTAAACAAAATTGAGAAAGATCCGGGGATGAGGAACTTTCAGAGATACTTGTGCCAGCAAAGAGAAGCTATTGGGTCTGCAAGATTGAGGCCGAGTGACATAATAAGGGAGAAAGGAAAAAAAAAAAAAAAAAACTAAACATAAGGGAAAGAGAGGAGATGTTGAAAGGTCAGTGTTCAAAGGAAGGCATAAGGCAAGAAAGTATACAAGACAGAAGAGCTGAAATGACAACCACACCTTCAAGCATGCTATTAAGGAGCCATGAGGCTATCTCATCAGGATGAAAATTTTTTAAGTGAAGTAGACTGAGCCTTAAAGTCTTAATTTCTTAAGGAAGAGATGCCAGAAGCAAAAGCATTAAGCTGACGTTGTTAGATGATGTTGACTTGTCAGAGCTAAGTATTCCTTATAGAACGTGGTAATAGGCAGGCATTATAAATCTGGATTAAGTTTCAAAAGAACAGCTGGAAGACTAACCTGTCCACTCACAAAGATCCACTTCGTCCTAAGGATGTGAATATACAGCTTCTCTTGCTCAGGAAAAGCATTAATTAAGCCATATGCAGTTGTTTGGCCTTCACAACTAATTCTTCCTAAAGACCTGGGTCACCTATAGTCATTGCCTGTATTAAACCTTGACACACACTGTCAGTAAGTCTTATGATATAGAATGCCCTCAAGGGTACTGTTAGAAAGAACATCCTATTCTTGTTTAATTAACATTGATTTTCTTCAAACTTGTTGTTACCCTTGGGTCTTAACTTTCTTTGTAATTCCTTGAAATGAGGAAAGTATTTCATTTGGTAAATCTTCTAAAAGGAACATCCCGATGCCTTTAATTGAAGACTTTGTTACTTGCTTATATTTAATACAGTTTGTCATTACATCAGAGCAATTTTGTCTCAGTGTCTAAAAATTTTTGATGAGTGGTATTCAACCCAGAATGAGCACAAGAATACAATATTATTTAAATCTGAGTATTTGCTAGCCAGTAGGTCCATATGTTGAGCAATTATCCTGTGGCTCTTTACATTTAAAGAATAATTTCATTCCTAGGATAGCTCCAAGTAACTAGATACCTGTCCTTGCAGTCAGTGGATAATAGCCCCAAGCTGCTGCTGTGTCTCCATGGAATACAGGTGGTTATCAACAACCACAGTTAAAATGACCCCTTACTGATCCAAATATTTTCCCCTGCATGCACCACACTCTATCTGTAGCTCAGCGCTTTAAGTGCCAATGCTTTGATCCAACTAAGTTTTAGTTCATAATGATACTAGATTAGGCCTTGGGAGTAAAGGCAAGCAATAGTCTGAAAATTGTTGAATTTAAATATCTTCACAGCTAAGCAGCATTCATATATCACCTACCTACCCTCAAAATAGACTTTTTTTTGTTTGTTTGTTGTTGTTGTTGTTGTTGTTGTTTTTCGAGACAGGGTTTCTCTATGTAGCCCTGGCTGTACTAGATCTCACTCTATAGAACCAGGCTGGCCTCGAACTCAGAAATCCTCCTGCCTCTGCCTCCCAAGTGCTGGGAATAAGGAGTTGAATCATTTGAGATTCTGTCCCACACCACTACAGCCAACAAACAACAGTGAGAGTCAAACATTGAATGGTAGTGCTAACAGGCTATTCCACACCACTATAGCAAACAAGAGCAGGGCATGGGGTAACCCAATTCTCTAACACAGTACAAATTTAAATTGCCAGTGAACATGAGTGACATTGGTGGATTTTGCTTCTGCAATGGTTTAAACTCTGAGACAAAAATGTGGGTTCTGACACAAACCAGATAATATGTCTGAAGGACTTGGAGAATTTTGTTCCAAGCTATACAGTACCAAATTCTGTAACTGGCCAATCCTGTGCACACTCTGATGGCAAAGAAAAATTATTTCCCCTTTCATGGTTTCACATCTAAAGCACTTTGGGTCATTTCCAGGATATACACATACAAGCTGTGGACTCAGCTGAGCCACTGTGGCTTCAGCCTAGGGTTATACCTGTCCATGAACACTACCTACAAGTCTTCCCTATGTCATCAATGTTTCAGTCCCTCTCTCCCAAATACTGACCTGTTATGCTATGCCATGTCATTCACTCTTGCTTGTTAACCACCCACCACCTCCCCCTCCCCGAGGCCCTGGTTATCTCTATGGTCTTTAGCTGTTGATAGATAGTCCCTCTCTTTTACTCTTTCTATATTTTCCCTCCAAGTCATGGAGACCTTCAAAGATTCTATAGTAATTTAGCATTAGCTTGCTATTTGTCTTCTCTGGAGTCAAAATGGGGGAGGATTTTTTTTTTACTCCATAAATCTTGTCATATGCCCTTTGTTGGAGGCCTTCTTCTACCTAAGGAGTTCCAGGCTGCAAAGAAAATGAAAATGTCTCTGGGGGTTCCAAGTTGTTGTGGAAAATGGAAAGCACATGTCGAAATACAAACACTCTGAAGAAGCTCAGATAGGGAAAAGCAATATTGGTAATCCTTGCCAACAACTTCCCAGCTTGGAGAAAATCTGAATAGAATTCTATGCCTTGTGGGCCAAAACTGCTGTCCATCACTACAATGGCAATACTGTAGAATTGGGCATGGCATGAGTAAATAATGCAGAGTATGCGTACTGGGTATCATTGACCAGGGTGATTCTGATGCTATTAGAAACATGCCAGGATAGACTGGTGAAAATTATACTGGAAAAATTTTATTTATTTTTAATTTATTATTATTATTATTATTATTATTATTATTATTATTATTGAGCCAGAGCCCTTTAAAAAGAAAACTAGGTGATGCTCCAAGTTCAACTACTGTTGGAATATCCATCATTGTCTTACTAGTCTCCACAGAAGCATGCACTTGTCATACTTCCCTTCTATTTAGATTAATAATAAATACATAAATAAATAAATACATAAATAAATAAATTATACTTAAGCAAACAAAAAAGTTGCCTTGTTTAAAAGCAAGAACTCTTCCATCACAGGCTGATCCTTTTCCAATAAAAGATGATCTTGTACTCCCGATCATCCTGGTTCTATCATTCAAGTGCTAAGATGACAGCCCTGTGGAATATACCAGGTAGATGTGGTGATTGGCATGCTACCCAGAGCATGCTAAGCCTGTATTCCACCAACTGAGCTCCAGATCGTACCCTGGGATGTTTGCTAGTGTCTGATATATGTGACTTTAAGAATCAGCATTAACCAAGATTCAAAACATCTTTTCCAAGTTCTTACGTGATCTCTCTCTCTCTCTCTCTCTCTCTCTCTCTCTCTCTCTCTCCTTCTTTGCTGTGTTTTCCCCATGTCTGCATGTTAGTGTTAAGTTGTTTCTAAGCTGTTTCCCTCAATCTAACAAAAACCTCATTCTCCTCATTCTCTTCATTTCCAAGAAAATTCCTCATATTTACTCTGACTGGATCTGGTAAATCATTTTTTCACAATTAATCAATATTCAAAATGTAATGAGCTACTCTAATTTATTTAAACCAATTAGAATCCACTCTTTGAAATTATGAATTTGAAGACCTAGACAGATGATAGAAGTATCCAAAAGTAGTATGAAGTGCTATACCAAGGAATCTAAGAATAAAAAAAGAAAGACAATTGTATCTATTAAAAGGCTCCACCCACCCCTAGGGAAGAAAAAGGTCATTCCCCATTCCTAAGAGGAAGGGTTGCCTAACTCCAACCACCATTTGGCAGTCTCCTCTTTATCAAGGCTACTATTCTTTGTTGTATTTCCAACAAACACGCCAAACAGGATGATGGAAAGCCTAAAAAGCTTCAACACTACAGGAAAAAAAAAATGTAGGCAAATAAGTAAAGCTGGGAATGGGGAGAGGTAACCTTTCTAAGGGAACACTAACATATTTTCCAGTGCTAAATGGTCATTGTTAGAATTCTGCTTAAGCTCCATCCCACAGTTATTTTATAACAACCAGTTATGCTCCTCTCCACAGTTACCTGGCAACAGCCAAGTAGGCCTGACCCACTACAAAAGGGGCTGCTTCTCTCTTGCTCTCTTGTGCTTTTCCCTTCCTCACTCCCTTCCCTATTTCCTTCATTCTCTCTCCATGTGTTCATGGCCAGTCTCTACTTCTTTGCTCTCCATCTTTATCTGCCTTTCTCTGCCTCTACTGCCCTCTTAACTCCCCTCCCCATGCCCTGAATAAACTCTATTCTATACTATACTTTCGTGTAGCTGGTCCCTCATGGGGAAGGGATGCCTTGGCATGGGTCCACTGAGGCACCTCCTCTCTCCCTTACCTCACCGCACCCCCATAGAGCACATCTTATATCTCTTTATCTTTTTATAAACATAGCAGTTATTCCCTGAAAACATACATACACCTTACATTATATGGACTCAACAGATTATATGTATAGATTTTTTCATATATATATATATATATATATATATATATATATATATATATATGAAAATAAAAATAGGCATTCATGAAGAATTATTGAAAAAAGCAGTCATCATTCTGTAAGAAAGTGAGGAGGGGTACATGAGAGGGTTTGGATAAAGGAAAAGGAGAAGTGTAAATTATAATCTCAAAAATAATTAAAGTTCTGATGGAGCAGAAAAACCTTTAGATATGAGATTTACTTTCGTATAGCCATTTCAACACCCACATCTATGTGATTCAGTTACGATATATCCCAGTGATAACACTCTCCTGGGTAACTGTTAACTGTTTAAATAAAAGTTTGCATCTATTGGTGAGATGATATCTTCTTATTTTATAATGTAAGGTGTATCTAGCCTTGCAGTAAATGGGGTTTAGAAATCTGTTTGCACTTGTGTTCTCTGACTGTCTGTGCTGTGAAGATCATATTAGCACTACCAAAAAGACAGGGTAATGTACCAAAGCATAAAGTAATGGCAATCGTTCCTCCCACTCTTGCTCCTTGCACCATAAAACACTTCCTATTGGAGCAATTAGCCTAAATAAGTTATAGTATTATTGTCCTCTGAACATTTTGTCAATTATCTCTCAAAATTTCTAGATTAAATTTAAGTGCTTCATCTTTGCATGGTAGTTTTGTATTAACATATGAACATATTTGCCCACTTTGCCTTGTTGATCAGTCATGTATACTCACAAGCTTCTAGTAAAGGAAAGTGGGTATTAATAAGTAAGGATGCATCTATCTTTAAATTACCAACAGTTGTCTCTATACACAGCCCATGGGAGTTTAACAGCAAGGACCATGAGTATATTTCTAATTTATCAAACTGTATATCATTAGTTCCTTCAGTTCACTCACAAAGCTTTCAGCCAATGCTGAAATACACACAAAGCAAATATTTCACAAACATTGTGAATGTTCCTCAGAACATTCGTTTGTATGTTACTCCCTAAGGATGGAAAATAGAAGAGATTTTATCCCTTTTAGTTTGTTTTCCCCAAAAATGATGACAATTAACTGGATTCCTTGGAGGATGGACAGGTAGATTTAAACTTAATAGTTTAAAATGCTTGCTGCTCTTCCAGAGGTCTCAAGTTCCATTCCCAGAAAACACATCAGGTGGCTCATGCCTCCCTGTAACTCCAGCTCCAGGGGATCTGACACCTAATCCTATAATCCACAGGCACCCTATGGTGCCTTCCTTCAAAAAGGACTTAACGTCCTCAGTGTCAACAATGATGCAGCATGCTGCTGGCAGACAACCCTGATCTGGCTTGATACAGTGGTATGCCAATGGTGCTTCACCCTTGGACTGTCGTTCTCTATATCCATAACTCAAGTTATGAGTTATGAGGAAAATCACAGGAAATTCTGATAAAGGTCTAAACAGTAGTCTTCAAAAGTGTTGAAGCTTATCAAAAACAATGAAATGAGGACATCTGGGTTGTTTCCAGCTTCTGACTATTACAAATATGGCTGCTATGAACATAGTGGAACATGTGTCCTTGTTATATGTTGGAGCAACTTCTGAGTATATATCCAGGAGTGGTACAGCTGGGTCCTCTGGTAGTACTATGTCCAATATTCTGAGGAACTGCCAGACTGATTTCACAGTGGTTATATCAGTTTGCAATCCCACCAACAATGGAGAAGTGTTCCACTTTCTGCACATCCTCTCCAGCATCTGACATCACCTGAGGTTTTTGATCTAGTCTTATTATATCCTTTTTGTTATATTTGGTTGTTGTCTCTTAGAGGTGTGTTCTTTTCTGAAAGGAAATGAGGGGGTATAGATCTTGCAGAGACAGGAAGTGGGTACTGGGAGGCAGGGAGGGGAAACTGTGGACAGGATATATGGTATGAAAAAAGAATCTATTTTCAATTTTTTGAAAGAATGAGTTTTTTTCTAAAATATATTTAAACAAACTACCTGAAAAATTCTTACAATATGAAACAACTTCTCTGGAATCAACTTCATTCCCTACTTATATCTATTCTTCTCCAAATTCAGCTGCTTTTATTATTGAGCTTTAGAAGACTAGAGTTGAGCAATGAGATTTCAGAGATGCATGAATTAAAGAGTATGCTTAGCTCATTCATAAGAAAAAGCAATGTATCAATGGGGAAGGATCACGTTTCTACAAAGCTACAAACAGATACCTTATTATGTGCTGTATACTACGAATTTGACCTAAATTAACTTGCTAAATTTATAAACATATCAATAACAGTCAAATGTATATGTGTGTTCATGTGTGTGTGCAGATACATGTGTGTGCTCAGATATAAATCTATTTGTGTATGTACATGTTTGGTTCTTATAGGGCAGACAACCTTTGGCATCACTATTCAAATGCCATCTACCTTGATTTTTGAGACAAGTTCTCTCATGAGACCTTGAATTTTCCCATTTTACTAGACTAACTGGTCATGTAGCCCCAGAAATCTGCCTCCTCCTGCCTCCAAGGCCAGTGGTGGAATTACAAGAGCATACCCTATAATCAACACTTTAGATCTTTTTGTCCTGGGTTCTGGGAGCTCACTTCCTCCTACTTGAGTATCAAGCATTTTATCTACCGTTATCTCCATTGCCTATTGATGGTACTCATCATCACTTCCCCATGAGTCTTAGCATATTATTATCCCAGTGTTAACAGGTGCTCTAAACAATTCCACATTTAAGATTTCATGTTCTTTCCCTCTGTTTGAACTGTCTCCCAGGAAAACAGTAGGACTATCATTTGCCTTCTGCAGGCTGCCACTTCCATTTGTGTCTGTCTGAAATGTTATGCTTATGAAACCATCCCAGTGTTCATTATTTCTATGGGTAAGTGGAGGTAAAGGGCTATAAAGAAAGCACATTGCAAACTTGGAAGGAAGAACTACAATTAGTTAAATAGCTACTATATCCAAAAGCACTTAATAGACTCAGCTTACTTTCATAATCTTCATTTTTAGTTGCATTGGAAATGCCATTACCTCTGCTGTTATGTAAGTAAAAGCTCTGATTTCTTATCACTTTCCACAGTATTCCATGGTATAATATACTGGCTTCATCCACTTTCTCTCTGTTTTGTACCCCTTGTTCTAGTGTGCTTTTGTCAACTACCTTCATACACACAAAAACACACCCACAAACACACCCACAGACAAACACACACACAAACACACAAACACACACATACACACACACACACACACACACACACACACACACACACACACACACATATATATATATATATATATATATATATATGCACTTACCTTTTATATTTTATCTAATTATAAACTCCATGAATAAAGAGATACCACATATTTTGTTCTCCTGGGCCTGACAAATGTTCTGCTTAATAAATGCTTTAAGAAAATTTTACAAATTAAGAGTAAGTGTCGAAATAATATATTTCATTTCTGAAGTCTGCCTATACTCTGCCAGTGAAACATCATTATGCTTCTTATGTGTAGTTGTGATTTTCAGTGAGTTTGTGTGTGTAGATTATACATGTGTGCCTGTGCGAGTCTTCTCACATACCTGTGTACATGTGGAGGTCAGAAATCAATACTGGGTATCTTCTACTGTTCTTCACCTCAGTTTTGAAAACAAAGTCTCTCAGTGAATTTGCCATTTCGGCTGGGCAGGTTAGACAACAAGTCTGCCCCTGTCCTTCTCGTACGAAGGTTACACATGTTTCCTGTAGCACCCAGCCTTTATGTAGGTGCTGGGAACCCAAACTCAAGTCTATACTTGAACAGTAAGCACTTTATCCGCTAAGCCATCTTCCCAAACTTAGAGTTCGTTTGTTGTTGTTGTTCAACATTTTCTTAACTGCATTAAGCTTTACGGAAAAATAGTTTCACTCTATGTACCCTCTAGCTCTTACTCATATATCAATAGTACCCTAGTTTACAGATGTGAATAATGATGCCCTTGATGACAGAAAGGCATTTATAATCAAAGTATGAAACCTTGGCTATCTTCCCTTCCTGGGACTATTTTTTTACATGAAAGATACATGATTGGGTTTTTCAAAAATTTTTATTAATCATTCCATTCATTTACATATCAAATGATATCCCCCTTCCTGGTTGCCTCGCCACAACCCCCAAACCCATCTGCCCTCTCCTCCCTTCCTTTTGCCCTATGAAAGTGCCCACCCACCCACACGAACCCCACAGTTCTATTGTAACAAATGCACAGAATGAATATGCCAAGAAATTTAATGTACTACAAAATAAAACCATAAATAACAACCCTGATCTATCTCATATTTAATAAGATTGTAAATTGGTATTATGTTGTATTCTATTAGGTATTTATGCAAAAGTAAAATGGGTACACTTGGACTGGAGTTATGGCTCAGTGGTTAAGAGTTACAACTTAGCAGAAAATACTCGTAAACGAAATGTTCTCAAACAATTAAATATTAATGACTAAAAACCACTTTTTGTTGTTATTGTTTATTTTGTTTTGTCTTTTGAGACAGAGTTTCTTTGTGTAGGTCTAGCTATCCCTGGAACTCTCTATGTAGACCAGGCTGGCCTTGAACTTAGAGTTTAGTGTGAATTTCCCTCCTAAGTGCACTACTTTGACATGTTCTCTTGCCCAAGTCAGAATAGTTAAGGAGAAGGGAGGAAGAAAGGAAGGAAGGAAGGAAGGAAAGAGGGAGGGAGGGAGGGAGGGAGGCAGGGAGGGAGGGAGGGAGAAAGATGATGATAAATGTTGGCATGGATCAGGGAAAGGTAAACACTTACTGTCTGTGGTAGAGCAAACTGATGCAACCAGTTAGAAAGCCAGTGTGGAGTCTCCTTTAAAAACTAGCCATGGATCTGCAGTATGAACGATGTATTACCAAAGGATCCTATATCCTACTCTAGAAATGCCTGCTCACTCATGTTCTTTGCTGCTCTAGTCACAAGAACCAGGAAATGGAAACATCTCAGATGTCCAACAACTAGATGGGTAATGAAAACATGTTACATTTATACAATGGAATCTTATTCAGCTGTTTAGAAAAATGAAATCATGAAAATCTCAAGTAATTTGACAGAGGTGGAAATGACCATTCTGAGAAAAGTAACTGAGACCCAGAGAGATAAGCATGACATGTTCTCAGCTCCTTGTGAAATTGTATGATGTATGATACATATGAGATTTTTTTTTCAAGTTTATGTGGTCATAGGAGAGTGTTGTTTCTCCCTATTCTGTCTTTGTTCCAAGATAGGGAGCAGGGAGCGTCTACTTCCCATGTCTGTTTCCTCAACCCTTCCTTAAGCTTAGTGAACTGTGCATTTTCTTCTCAAAGAATTCCATTCATTCAGCTTTTCTTTTGTTTTGCTGTTTCTTTTGTAACCAAGAATTCTGACTTGTTCAGATTTACTGCCCTGGTCCTCACTATTCTAATAATTTTTATTTCTGTTTTACTAAGAAAGGAAAGACTTACAGTTCTGAGTATGTACATTTCCAGCAAGTTCTAAATACTTCTTGCTCTTGTATAGCTTACCTCTATTAAATAATGGCCTTATTGTTCAACAATAAATTTATAAGGTACATATTATCAATAATATCGTAATGTGAGATACAAGGTTAAAAGGACACATGATTGCTGAAGAGGTGGTGGACTCCAGATTAAATTCAGAACCTGTGAGTGTCACTGTCAAACAACTTTTACTATTTTCAGCTTTTTTATTGATTTTCCTCCCTTCAAGTCCCAGGAAGAATATTAGCTTGCTCCTATTTGAGGGAATAGTTTTTCATTGACGGCACTTTTCCACTTCCTTTGTTTCCTCTGTTTTCAGTTTTGACTTCTTTTATTCATAAATAACATTCAATATTGCATCTACCCTCACAGATACAGAGAACATAGTAGTGGTTCTGGCTCCAAGGAAGGGAGGGTGGGAAAGGTGATGCCACTTCAAAATATCACACTGTTGGCATTAATATCACAATTCACTATAAATGAATCTTTATTCCAAGTGAAATCAGTAAAACAAAAAACACAGAAACATAACAAAAAGTACACAAAGAAAATGGAATTTGATGTGGGTTTTTCAGTAACCCTTGGATGGAAAGATTCTAAGACCCAGGGGTGGTGGATGACCTCAAGAAAACTGTACCTTCAAGACATAATAGGACTGATGAAGATATGAGCTCAAAGATACTGTGAAAGCAGGCACAGGTCCTTCCAAAGATATTAACCCAGAGAAGGGGAGTGGCCACAAAATCCCACCCCTAACCAAAAAGCTATTTGCAACTAATATGGGCTTGGAGAGGAAATATTTTCTTTTTCCCTCTTCCTTTCTTTTCTCTTTTCTTTCTTCCTTTTTGATTGATTGATTAAAATTCCATTGTAATTACATGTTCTATGTTATCCATATTATCTATATATCTTGGTTACAGTGAATAACTCTGCAAAGAATATGCAAGTGAGGGTATCTCTTAGAAGTTCTGATTTCAGTTTGGGATACATACAACAACTGGGGCAAGTGTTAATCATATTAAATTCAGTACGAACATACACTCATCAGAGTTTCTGCAGTTTCATCAAACCTTCAGCCTGTACAAGGCTTCCAGTCTCTCTACAGTCCTGACAGTATTTTGACTTTTTAAAAAGATTCACTTTATTATTTTATTTATTTGTGTTTGTGTGTGTTTGTGTGTGTGTGTGTGTGTGTGTGTGATATTGCCAAATGTCTAAGCTGCCCACCACAGAGGCCAGAAGCTATTGAGTTCCCTGTAGCTACAGTTACAGGTAGTTGTGAGGAGACTAACATGGATGCTTGAGACAGAATTTCCTGGAAAATCAGCAGGTACTCTTGATTTCTCCACCATACTTTCACTATTTTGCTTAACAGTCTCCTACCAAGTATGAGTGATATGCCATTATAGGTTTTATTTATAGGTTTCATTTCCCTGATAATTAAAAAAGGCATCTATTATTATACTAGCTAACTGTTTTATGTTTTCTTTGGGAAAAATCAGTTAAAATCCTCTAGCCATCTTTTCAGATCAGTTACAATTTTGGCACTAAAGTTTAAGATTTCTCTATGTTTTGGAAATTAATCCTTTTCCTTCCAAAGTGCTTGAGGATACCATCAGCATCTTTCTCAAGTAGCCAAATACTGCAATTACTTCTTGAATGCTGACTCCTCAGGTATATCTAGGATTACACTCAATATTGAGGAAGATGACAGCCTGTTCTTTTCTTTGGAACAGATGAGCTGAAATGACCAGGAGTCACTGAGAGGCTAATACTGCTCGGACCCACTGCCAATACCACTAAGCTTCTCTTACATCTCTCGTGACATTATTCAAAGTCAAGTCCACAATACCTGGGTCTTCAGAACAGCAGTCTCCTCACACAGTTCTAGGTAACATATATGAACATGTCTGATGTAGACACCTTTCAGTTAAGGGTGGTCTCTAGAATTGGATTCCTGATTTAAGATTTTTTTCATTTCTAACTATGATTCCTAGTTAACAGCTCTCCTAGATTTGTGTCTTAATTCTGCCTAATTGAACAATGTGCCTTACTTACACATCTCTCAGTTACTATAACTAGTGAGTGTAATCTCAATATAAATCATGTGAGCAGGGCTGGGCACATCTATGTCTAAAATTTCTCTCTCAATTCACAGTAAACAGTCTTATCCTAACATCTAATAGAAAACTCCAGGGGTTTCCAGTATGGTTACAAACAGCCTTCATTTGGTCAATGTGTATTATCAATCATTACATTACTAAGCAATTTCATGGGTCATAAACATTTTGAAGTCCAGTAGAGTCATTTATTTAATGCATCTGTCAGTCATTCAAGAAAGATTTGTATCTTTATGCTATGAGTTAATTGTCTAGGATAGAATTTGAAAGCAAATCTCTATGGCCAGGGGTATGGTTCATCAGGTACAAACACTTGTCTCTAAGTCTGATGACCTGATTTGATCTCTGAAACACATGGTAGAAAGAGAAAACCCTTTCCTCACATTGTCCTCTCACCTCTTTGTGTACTCTGTAATACACACACACACATACACACACACACACACACACACATACACACACACACAAATTATATGATTAAACAATTTTAGGTGAATTAACAGAGTGACATGATTTTTGCAATATCAGTCTTAGAATTTTCATAAAGTAGTTCCTTCACAAATGATACATTTGATGTTTGAGGATTTCTGCAAATGTTTTTGGACAGTCTTACTGAATCTGACTTATACTGTAGGTGGTTAGTGATATAAACTTGATGCAATGACATCAGAAATGGGAAAGAGGAGAAAAGAGTAGTAAAAGAAAAATTAAGCATCTGCCACAAATGGAGTACGGGAGCAATTTATACAAAGAGCTAAAAATTTTCATTACCATTTGGGACCATTGTTGGAAGAGCTGTCAATGATAGCTAGTATATCTGTGGAATCGCTTTATCTTGCCTAGAGTATGTCTCCTTTCAATGTAAGTCTTGTTCACATAAGGCCTGGGCCTGTTTTCTTTGGTTAATGATTCAGTTATATGAACTGAACAATCTGTTCTGACTTCACTGCCTTGTCATTTCTTTGCTTTTGCAAGCACTCTAGAACCTTAGTTCCCACTTCCTAAATATCCCATAGAAGTATACATGGTGGTTTTCAAAAAGGAAGGGAATATTTAAGAACAAAAACTCAGCCATGATATCGGAGGGGGAAATATAAATAGATATTAGAATAATTTTGCCTACAAGGAAGAGAACATGAAGTTAAAATTTCCTTAATTTGTAAAAAGAAAAGTAATAGCTTTTTCTTATATAAAGTTCTGGAACCAGGGCTATTTCAGTGTCTGTATAAAAATTCAGCATTGAATTTTTGGGAACCAAGTCGCATCTTTGTGACAGCTTTCCCCTCAGTTATACTTAGATTGCTGGATTACTCTCATTTTTTTTCCTGGGCATTTCAAGAAAGTCATCACAGCCTCATCTCAGTTAAGCACAGGAAGGTGAGGATTTTATTTTCATGAGATTTTATATCAGGGAGTAAAGTATTTTCCAGGTACTATACAACTACTTACTATTTGGGATTCATATCTAGACCCTAAACATCAGGGTAGTAAGGATGAGAGCG